>CAUYRH010112157.1:0-29792 GCA_963574655.1 Perodicticus potto
CTGTTAGAGTTTCTCTTATAAATTGAGGTGCGTTCTGATTGGGTGCATAAATATTAATAATTGAGAGCTCATCATTTTGTGTTATACCTTTAACAAATATAAAATGTCCATCCTTATCTTTACTCACTTTGATTGGTTTAAAACCTAATGTGTCTGCAAATAAGATTGCAACACCAGCTTTTTTCTGTTTTCCATTTGCCTGAAATACGGATGTCCATCCCTTCACCTTGAGTCTAGATTTGTCTTTTAAAATAAGGTGCGATTCTTGGATGCAGCAGATATCCGGTTTCAGTTTTTGTATCCAGTCAGCCAACCTGTGCCTCTTTAGAGGACAGTTTAAACCATTCATGTTTATAGAGACTAAAGAAAAATTCGGTGGTGGAGACAGTATTGTGTGACCTTTCGCCATTGTAGAGTTTAGTGTGTGGTTCAGAATTTCTTCTTGAGTTTATTTTTATGGTGGAGGTTTGCGCTGGTCATTATGGAGGATGGGTCTGAGGATATCCTGGAGAGCTGGTTTGGTTATAACAAATTTCTTCAACATATGGATGTCATTAAAGTATTTAATTTCTCCATCATAAATGAAACTTCTAAATACGGATCAAAATTGTTCTCACAAAGTAATGAGAAAGTCTCTTGAACGTTATCGCAATCAGGTTGATGAAAATATCTCTGATTGTATCTGAAGCCCGTACACTGTAACACTGTACCCCATGACTGAATTATTTTACACAGATATGATTCAATAAAAAAAATAATAATAATAAAAAAAAAAAAAAGAATTCTGTCAAGGGAGAATAACCAGGGCCCTGAAATACCCATTTCTGGAAAGTCTGCTAACAAGCCAAAAGCCAGATCAGTCCTGTAAATACCTCCCAGGATGTCGTCCCTGATTAAGGATGTGTGAGGGTTATTGAGTTTTGAATTAGATGCACTTTAATAAAACAGTTGAATGTTCTTATCTGATTGCACCTGTATTGATCGCGTTAAAGAGGTCTACCCTCAGATCCAGGTCAATGATTTTACATAAACTTACCAGGGACTCAGACTGGATGTTGGCTTTCAGATTTCTGTGGCCTATCCAATTTGTTAGATTTCAGTAATCTAAGGAATTTAAGAGGATGCCTCTTATTAATGAATAAAGTTGATTTTTTTTCACCTGTGTTATATTTTGCTTAATCTCCCTGGCTATGTGGTCGATGGAGTTCCATGTTAAAAAGCTGCATTAATAGAATTTCATCTCAATTTTTTTTAAATTTTAAGAAGTCTTTCATACAAACATTAAATGCACAGTTAAATAGCAACACACAGGTAAACTAGCCACGTAACTCTGAGTAAAATGGAATGCACAGTTCATAATATATAAAATATACTAAAAAATACACTATATATTCAGTTGATAATATATTTAACAGTGTACTTCAAAAGATTAGTTTTATTGCTTCTGATGGCGTAGAAATTCAACATACACAAGTAAACTCACAGATAATTTCATATCTCTTAGTACCATAAACTTTACTTTTGCAGAGAAAAGTACTGATTGAGTGAAGTTTGCAAAGTTTTCCATTGTCCTGTGAGTATTTCGTACACACTATGATAGATTACAAAGACATTAGCAAGCAATGGCATCCTTGTAGTTTTTCCTAAATTATAGAGATGTTCGTGCAACAAGATTTTCAGATTTTACAAATAAAGCAAAAGCAATGTTTCAAAATTATAACTCATTAAACTTTTTAGGCCCTACTATTCACTGGTACAATTCAAGGTATTGGCAATATGATGGTGCGTCCGTGATGGGACTTTAGTTGTGGTTCTCCAGAAAGACAGAGCTGATAGGACATGTGGAGAGAGAGCTGTGAGAGGGAATTCGTTAGGAATTGGCTCATTTGCACAAGGAGGCTGAGAAGTCCCTTAATAGGCTGTCTGAGAGCTGGAGACCCAGGACACCAAGGGTGTAAATCTTAGCCTGCAGGTGAAGGTCTGGGAACCTGGAACCCTGCAAGTCCCAGAGTTCAAACCAGAGACCTGGAGTTTCGATGTCCAGGGCAGAAGGGCATCCCAGCTCCAGAAGAGAGCAGAAATTCCCCCATCTGTGACTTTTTGCTCCATCAGCCCCCCCCAGAGGACTAAATGGTGCCTATCCACACTCAGGACACAGACTCACAGGTGTCCCATTCAGAAACACCTCAGCAAATAGTAGGTGCTTGATAAATACTTATTAGATTAAAAAAAAAAAAGGAAAGAATAAACGAATGCCCTGAGCCATGTCACATACATGGGACAGCATTTTGTTTTCATGAACCAGACACAGCCTAAAAGTGTTTCTCTCTTTCTAAGAAGGGTTAGCTATGCCCACCCTCTTCTTGATCACAAGCACAGCCAGGCCTGAGAGCAGCCCAGGAAGTGGCTGCAGTAGGGGTCAGGGTTAGGACATACATCAACCCTGGCCATCTCTTACCAAGTCAGCAGCAACTGTGGGAGTACTCACCCGTGGTATGAACAGGCCCTGACACAGCGCAGTCCACTGGAAGACATTTGTTGAAATGTTAAGTAGTTTATGGCCTCCACACGATGCCTGGCTCGAAGAATCAAAGGCTGGAAAATAAGTATATTTCAGCAAATCCACTCAATCACAGGTTTCAAGTATGTTCTTGAATAGGTTCTTCAAAACCAAACAAAAGAGCACCTAATCGTATTATTCAAGCTAAGGAGCGCAGAAATAGCATCACCGATCAAAGCCCTGTTCAGACGTAATTGCCTCTCAAAAATGCATTTCTCTCTAATCACTGTCACCTTCCCCTGCACCTACACAAACAAGAGCGTTCTGCGAACTGGAGGCAAACAAAGGGCACACGTGTGGAACCCTGCAACCCTTCAGCAGGAGGCGAACGTTAAGGGGCCCTGCTGTCTGCAGGTACAACTCAATAGGTTGCCAAAAGGTGCATTGTTCCAACATCAATAAATATCCCTCAAATCGAGAAGCTAAGGAAAAAGTTCAGGAGACAATTTAAATGAGTCAATAAGGATTAAGAAAAAATAATTACATGTGAACAAGACAAGAGAGAGAGTTTCACATCATACTTCTTCTTCTCCCTTTGTAAGGAAACCACAGGGAGGCTGACTGTGTCTGTGGGTAGGCGCACGGAGCCTCCAAAACCACATCCAGATGGCAACCAAATCCCACAGCCATAACCTGGGAATGGAAGCGGGTTGTGCTGGCTGCTGTGATCCTTGTGCCAACTGCATATTTGGGAACTAACGTGGGAAGTGTGCCGAGCGGCTAAGATCCAGCATTGCCTTATCACTGATGGGTGGGAGTCCTGGGAGCTGTTCAAGTTCAAGATCACCTTCTTGGCCTGGCCTGCCTCATTTGGGGCCCCGAGGCCTGCAGACAAACTCAGCAGGAGAGCGGGATGACGTGTTTCCAAGATTCAATCATAATGAGAACACACAGACGTGTTCACAGGGAAGTGAGGAGAGAAGGAAGAGAGACTTGTTTGTCTGGAGGAACGCTGGCACCTTCCGTTTGTGAATAGCTGCCTTTGGCTGTGAATAGTCACTACTGACAGTCAGGCTGAGGAAATACACTATCCTTCCTGCATCTAAATTTTGGGTCCTGAGACTGGATACAAAAACTGTTTGGGAAACTATTACCAATCCCTGCCAAATTTGTAATGGCTCATGGGGAGAAGAGAAAAAGAATGAAAAGGCAGAGAGTTGCCAGTAAAGGTAACTAAGATCATCAGGATGGTCTTTGTTTTCCAAAATTAACACTCTGCCTTTGGTGTTACATGTCTTGTGTCATATGTAACTCCAATGTGATGTTTGACGGTTGTATCTACTTGGTTTCATTTATAATGTTTTCCTTGTTGGCAAAATGTAAGATTGGCAACCCTGTCCAGCCTCCACTTTCTTTACTTGTCTAAGAATGACGAAGTTTGGTGCCCTCTCCCCTAGAGGACCAGGAAAGTGGTTGCTCTGGAGGGAAGTCTCTGTTTTTTCATAAAAAACTTCCCGCAGAAATTATTGCAGCATCCAAACAAAACCCAAGGTCCTGGAGGGTGGTTCTGAGCAGCGCTAGCTGCTGTGTGAGCAAGCCCCATGCCCAGAGCCCTCTCCTCAGCCACCGTCTTGGAGACATTTCATAAACCCACAGACCTCAAAGGCCCCTCAAACAAAGTACCACAGGGTAGCCATCGCTTTGCCATCATGTAGGACGCCGGAGTCTCCAACTAGAATTAAAATCTAAAGGTATTTCCCCTTTATCCTTCCCAGAATGTAAGTTGTCCCAGCTCCAAGACACAGTTCCAACAACAGAACACGGGACGATTCTGCTGGTTACTCATAGAAGCGGGGCAGCGTGAGTGACTCAAGATTAGCGTCATTTCAGAAAAATGTCTTCAAAGACCCTCTCCCTGGGAGTCCCTTTTCAGATATCTTTTCTCTTCAGACTCTTAGAACATCATGTCCTTCATTCATGAAAGCTCTTTTCTTTTCTTTTTTCTTTTATTATTTAACCCTCCTGACCCATGACCCCTTCTTTCTCCAATGGGAATCATTTACTGTAGAGAAACTTACAGAGATACCACATGATGTAAGAGGGAATTGGTCTGGGCTTCAGAAGACTAGGACCCTGGCCCTAGCCAAGAGTTCTTTGATCTCAGCTTTCCGGACTCTTTAATTCCCATTGACCCTCATAACCTCTAATATCTCTTCCAACTCGAAGCATCTGATCTAGATCAAAGGTAAATGGGTTTTCTCTAACCATAAGCTCGGGAAAGCTCCCAGAACCCAGCCCGTGAGCTCATCTGCCCCCCTGTGCTCACACTAGGGCATGACTATTGTAATTCCGTTCATCCATTTTTCATTCATTTGTTCGGTCACTCATTGAATCATTTTTCATTTGTCAGGTATTTGTTGTGTCGTTACCCGTCTTCTCAAAATGTAGGAATCAAAAAGCAATTGCTGACTTCCCATGCACACGAGGCTAATCTTCTTTTCTACTCCATACAATCTCCATTTACCTTCTCTAAGCAAGCTTTTCCCAACTGAGTACATGAACTTGTATTGCAAAATGTTTAATGGCTCACACATCTTTCTTCCTCACTATAATGTAAGTTTCTGGAAGATGACGACTTGGTCTTATTCATTCCAAATGGCCACCGCAATGAGGCATCCAAGTGGTCTGTTTCAACAATTCTCTATACAGCGCTTACCACATTCTAGGCACTGTCCTTGCCAATTTACATATATTAAGTCATTTAAACTTGACAATTGCCCTACCATTTAGTTATTGTTATTATCCCAGTATACAGATAAGAAACTGAGGCTTAGAGATTTCACATGATTGACCAAGTTCACACAGATGAGAAGTGATAGAGCCAGGATTCAAGCTCTGTAGACTGGTTCCAAATTCCATCCAAATAATATTATATTATGTGATCTCACCATTTATCAAATACATTAATAAAGTGATAATATCCACTGGTCCCACAGAAATGAGGGGATGACATAATATACAATGATTATATCCCATGCAAAATATACCCAAAGAGCAGAAATTATATAATCTCCAGATTCTGAAATCCTATTTTATGCATAATTTTAATAACTTATATCTCTATTTATTATATAATATCTCATATTACATTAATTACATAACTCTCTGGGATCATTCCATGGTAAACTCCTCCACTGAACTGAACATATTTCTCATCTCCTGAGTCCTGTTCTAATTCTCCATCCAAATCAGTCTGCTAAGTTTAACTTGTAAATACATTTACTTGAATCATTCAAGTTTTAGAGAAAAAAGATTGCAATTAGGGTTGAAAATTCATGATTTTGGAAACGAGAAATAAATCTCAAGTTATAGTCTTGATTGAAAACATTTCAGTGAATAAATGGACAAATAACAAATGTGCTTTCAACATTCATTATTCACTGAATATTGACTAAATAAATGCTGAACTGTGGGCTGTTCACAGATTAATTTGCCAGTTCAATGTGCAAACTCCTTTGAGATTTCCACAAGCTGGACTCGGTCCTCAGATAATTTCATTATAGCTTGAAGAGACTAGATAAAAAGGAAGATGAATGATATTTGAAATTAGTATTTCCCCTTCCAGGGTTAATCTACAAATCAGATATTATCAATTTCTTATCCCATTCCCAAATCAAATAATTTCAGAGACTATCCCAAGTCTCTGAGTTAGACACAGAAATCCCTGGTGACTCCTTCCTCAACTGAAAAGCAGATTCATTAATTTGGACTTAGATTTCAGCCTCGGCTCCAGTGGAAGGGGAGGGGCAGAAGGAGAGCTTGGTGACTCCCCCAGACCTTGAGGAGAAAGACCTGGGTACATCAGGGCTTCTTATTTTTATAAGATACCATGGGAACTTGTGAAGATTCTGATGTTAATGGCCATTTAATTTTCCTCTTTTAAAGACAGTCTTTGGTGATGTGATCCTCTTAGCATCTTAAATATCGCAGGCTGTCACAAAGATACCATTCAGGGCTTTGCTGAGCGGAGCACAGTGACATCACAAACAGCGTTCCCAAGGAAGGGCTGGGGCTGCAGACAGTTGACAGAGGCCAGCCACAGCTTTGAGAATAGAAGGCGGCATGAATATATTTGAAGCAAAGGGCCAGTGAAGTGGGCCTGTCTTCCACTGAGGATAGAGAGCTGTGATGGACAAAACCACCTAGTTCTGTCCTCTGTCATGTTTTTCTTTCTCGAACCTTCCTATCGGCATTTCTGAGTAAGCCAGAGCATTGTAGAAAGTCCCTAAAACACAGAAATGCAACTTTACTGGGGAAAGTGAAGGGACCGTGGAGAGTTGGCCACCATATATGCTACTTTATTGGCAAAGGAAGCTAAGAAACAAATCTGCATTTCATCTAATGAGAAATAGAGTTTAGTTTTCAGATGATACATCCTTGAGACCCCTGATGTTCTATTATGCAGCGATGGTAATGTTGTTATAGTACCGTATTGGGTTGCCTACGCCCTTCCCTCTCCAAAAAAAGAAGTTAGGAATCTGAATGGGGGTCATAATCCAAAAGTCAAGAATTTTACACAACAGTTTACTTCATGACTATTATCAGTAAATAGACCAAGAAGTCCTCAATGATCAGTAGCCACTATAGTATTTAAACTTTCTGCCAAGAAAATACAACAGTGTAAACCAAGACATTTGGAGCTTTTTGGTGTTATGTTATTGTTACTATATATTACACATTGTTCCCAAAAGATACAATTGTTATATAGCATTATCAGGGTAACTAAAACTGGGCCTATCCAGTTCTGCTCATTCAATAATGAAGACTCACTAGTATCTTTCTCCCAAGATAAATGGAAACTGCAGAAACCTGTTTTCTCTAATGGTGATACTCAACAAAAACCTTTCTTTTGAGAGTTCAATTTAATTACAGTCATCAAAAGGCAGTGGGCATCTTAGGATTTCGGAGTATTTGACTTATGAACAATATTAATAAAGGCTAGAAAACCAGCATTAAAATTCCCAAATAATACATTTGCTCACTTAAAACAAAGTTGCAGACACGCAGCTTTCCCTCCCCGGAACTGGCCCCGGCCGCATTCCTTTATAAGCATGTGCTTACTTTGCAGCTTTATGAAATTCTTCCCTGAGGCTGCGTCAAAGCTGGACGTTCCCTGGTCCCCTACAAAGATGTCTGCAGCTCTTCTGAAGACCACTTCTGGGATCTGATTGGCATCACAGTTCATTGTTATCCCTCTCAGAGATGATTGAGCATTTGTTCTGTCCCACTACTCATCAGGCCCCAGTGCTTCTGGCTGAGACGGTTTTCAGTTATTCTGACCTCTGCAAGGTGCACCTGCCACCTCCATTCACAGCCTCTCACCTGCAGAGAGTGGCTCTCCACAGCACAGCACGGTGTGCAGTGTGACAAAAGCTGCAGCGGGAGAGTCCTGTCCCCTCCACTTACTCTCTATGTGACCTCGGGAAGGAGCGTTAATCTCTCTGATTCTCAGCTTCTCATCTCTACAGTGGATGTAACAGAACCCACTCACCACATACATCACAGGGTCATGTTGCCGTAAGAGGAGGCCATGCCTGTTAAGCCTTTAGCTGGGCACCTTGCACAGAGACATTGGAGAGTCGCTATGAACTGGAGACTCAGGAGAATGGGTGGGGGGAGCCTGAGAAAGGCAATAAGACAGGGAAAAATGCTGAGTGAGCTGAAACATGAAAATGGATGGAAATGCACAATTACGAAAATGTTTCTCATAGACTAGCCCAACGGTTCTCAACCTGTGGGAACTGTATTAAAGGGCCGCGGCATTAGAAAGGTTGAGAACCACTGGACAGGCCACTCTGCTCTACAAAATGCTATGAAGAACATTTGCTCTCACTCATTGCGGTTGCAATCCAGGCTCTAACAGCGTCTCTCAGATCCTTTTGCAGCAAGGCAGAGTGTGATAAATAAGGAAATGCTGGAGGCTGAGTATGCGCATCTATGACCTGGGAAGAAGGGCACTCGTAGGTCTGCACCCACGGCTGGGAGTGCTCTGCATGTTTTTCATACTCCAGAAAAAACAGGCAGCCCTAACCGGAAGTAATTAACCGGAGGTGATGAATGCAGATCTGAGGACTGCAAGCAAAGCCCCCAGGAAGCCAGCTCTGCCCTCTGAACGCTTACAACTCCAGGACAGCAGAGGTGGAAACAGACAGCCAATGACAACCATGTGGCATTGAGCCACCAGGAGGCTGGCCAGGCATGTACAAGATGGGAAGACGCAATGCCAGTGTGTTTAGGGGGAGGGGAGTTTATAACTATACAACCAAAGGCTTAGATGTCCAGACAGGGCAAAAATTGGAGAAAGGGGATATTCTGGCATTTTCTTTTTTTTCTTAAACATTTAAAACATTATATTTACTAAGGTTCTGGCAATAGCTTTATATAACAAGACAGAGCATACCAGGCCTATCATTCAACTTGTTTATGTTAAGTCTCAGCTTCAATACGAAGCTGCTTAAAAAAAAAAAATCAAGACCCTGCTTTTTACATGCTAAATATCATGGCAAATTTGCCATTAAACATAGCAATGAACTTAAAACAGTGAAGTAAGGAGTTAACGAAAGCTAAACATTGCAGCCTAAACAAAATTCATACAAAAAAATAACTATCACTGTATAAATAAAATTTTCTTGACTGGATTCAACTTAATAGTATAAAACATGCATGTTAGAATCATTAGCTATCAAGTTTAAAAAGTACCAGCATCCATTTGAAATGAGTCCTTCCTAAAGCCAAAGTAGAATCAAAATTAATTCAAATGACATAACACATTCTAACACTAAAGAACATTCAGTCTTATTGAAGTGAAGGTGAATCCCAGACCTTCTGGGGCTTTCTCATGCTGCAAAGGGTAGTTTCTCTGATTCACACAAAGCAGCATACAATAGACTCCAAGGACGTTACTAAGCGCAGTAAAGGGTAAGACTGCTGGTCTCCAACTCTGACCTCCCCATAAAACGTGGCTGTGTCCACAAATACAGGATGAGTGAGGGTCAAAGGCACCCTCTTCTGCTAGCTAAAGAGAAGCAAACCACCACCACCCCCAACCCTAATAGCTACTTCCCCAGGTAAATAAAAAGTATACAAAGGGGAAACATTAAAATACACCTATCTACAGAGTAAGGATTTTAAAATTTCAATGTAATCCTTACTTCAAAAATTTTAACTAGAGTCACCTGGCCGTATCTGATTACATCTTCAAGATGTATCCACATTCCATTTTTGTTGGTTATCATTGTACATTTCTAGGCAAACATATTAATTTTATTCCCAAATACTGTATCTCAACCACTGGTACAACTGTAGGGTATTATCTCCCAGAGTCAGTCATCAAGCACTGGAAGAGAAAAACTAGATGTTTAAGCAGCAGGCAGTAATCATGGCCTTTTCACACAGTGGACTCTGAGTGGCTACTGAATGGTCCAGGAATAATTCCAAAAACAAAAAAATTCATGCATTTTAGTAAATATGTTGTAGTTTTCACAGTTGAAATTTCCTTAGACATTGCACTTTCTTTTACAAGGGAATCCTGATTTTTTCTTACTGTTATGGAGAGTCAGGACTTGAACTTGCAGCCTTCTTTTTCTTCTCCTTACTGTTTCTTATGTTTCTTTTTCCTTTTTGTGTTTTCTGTTGCTTTTTCTCATTCTTCACTGCTTTTCTTCTTTTCTGCTCGTATCGCCTCCATATAATCTGATTCCAATAAGGATTCACCTGATGAAGGTTGACCTATCTTTCTTTTTTGCTGAGTCCTTTAACATCTTTTTCTTTCCCAGTCGTACAGATTTCCTTTTCTTCTTTAAACTATCCTTACTGTCTGATTCAGTTGCCACCATGGAATTTTCGGAAGATTTATGTGAATGGTTCTTCTTTTTCTCTGTTTTCCTTGTTTCTTAACTTCATCTTCAGAATCTGAAGAACTGCTGGAAGTATCAGAGCTTGATGAAGAAGAAGATGAATGCCTACGAGATTTCTCTTCTTTTTTCTTTTTCTGTCTCTTTCGGATCAGCTCTCACTTCCACCTAACAATTTTTCTCTGTGTTTTTCTAGTTGTTTCTTCCAGTTCTCATTCATTTTTTCTTCTTCAGCCAAAGTCTTGGAACCTTTCTTTTTCTTTTCTAGTTCTTTCACTTCTTCCCAGGTAGGCCTTGGTTGGTTCAGATAATCCTGGATTGTTGGCCCTGAAGACTGGATTGGACCCCTTGACCATTGCTATTGCTATTGGGTTCACGTAGGCTACTGGATCGTCCTGCTTCCCCTTGGTGCCCGACTGAGCACACAGTCACCCCCAGACAAGGGCCAGGCCGGCTCCAGGTCTATTCTGGCATTCTCGGTGGGCAGACTGGGTATGATTCTCAGCACTGAGAGTGCTGGGGAAAGGATAAGGTGGAGGTCGGAGGTGCAGGTGCGGAACCTCAGAGGCCCTGCTGTGGAAGGGACTGAGAATGAGTCTGGGGGCGACGGGATGCAGGGGTGCTCACCATCCTGGCCCTCCTCACTAGGCTCGAGCCCAGGCTGGGCCCATTTAACGAACTCCGCAAAAAAGAAATGAGCAGGAAATAAAAATTGTTCTTGGGACTTCAAGCACAATTGAAGATGCCATCACCCTTATACCTAAACTTTCCGCTAAAACTCCCCAATTTGAGAATCATATGCAACAGTGGGCTACCGGGGGGCTGGTTTCAGACGGTCAGTGTGAGCAGGAAGTTTGGACACTCCCCAGGTGCTGCCCGTGTTCTGGCATCTCCACACCCTCACCTCCCTGACTGATGACTGTTCAAACCTCCCAGGACCCAACCCCAGCCCTCTACTCCCCACAGCCGCATCCAAGGGCTGCGCAGGAAGAGGAGGGCACGGGGGCTGCAGGGGTTTCCGTGCTTAGAGTGCGTGGTCTGACGAAAGCAAATGCTACGGGGGCCACAGCAGAGCGTTCACTCGCTCCCTGCGCCTCCTGGGCCAGGGACAGCCACGGCCACCTCAGGTGGGAGAAACTGGCCAGGACTCAGCCCTCCACCATGGACAGTGGCAGGGACCCAGGTGCCCAGCAGAAAGGGTGGCACCATGACAGCAAGTTTCTTGGCTGGGCCTTGGCTTCATGGTAGTAAACACATCAACTCCTTAGTTCTCTGATCAGCCAACACTTCGCAGAGATTTTGAAGACAGCGTGAAGGGACACTTTAGCCAGGAATTTCTAATGATCCAATTAAAGGACTTCTGTGTGAGTGAAAACTGTCTGGGTTAGGATCAACGCATTTCCGCGGAACAGACGCATCTAATAACAGCACCGCTTATTAACGGAAGACAGGAGTTTTAAGCTTCTAGGATTCAGTTGAATAACCTGCCCATACGGTGAGGACTCGAACACGTCTGTTATGCTGCTGTACGACAGTCCCAGGTGAACTATCCATAGTGGGCACTGGGAAAACACTGATGAAGGACAGCCTTTCCCTCCTGAAGCCAGAGCTGCCAGCCAGGTCCCTAGGTCAAATACGAGGAGCTGTGAGGCCACTCAGGACAGGGCCACCTACGACATCTGGAAGGGACAGCTAGGAGCTTGCCCAGTGACAGAAATCACCTGAAAGGCCCCAGGCCAGGACGGACCTGAGGACTTTCGGGGTCCCCCTCCAGCGTTGCTGTCCTGGCATCCTCCTAGTCAGTCATCGTATTTTGTGTGTGTGTGTGTTTGTTTTTGTTCTGATTTTATTTTCCACCTAATTCCTGATCGATTAGAAAAGTATGTGACAGTCAAGAGGCTGAGACCGGCAGCCCCTGCCAAAATGCAGCTGGGTGAACATGAACCCAGGAGACAGGACGTGACCACGTCTGGCCTTTACTCCTAGACAGGGCGGCAAACACGAGAGCCCTACAGTGAGAAATGCTTTCTCCACGGGACCAGAAGAGGGGGTGTTGTCAGAGAAACACGAAGAGGAACTTTCCCAAGCAGGACATGCTCGCTCAAAGGGAAGGAAAGGGAAAGGAGCTGGCGATAGAACGCGCGGTCTGACAAAAGCAAATGCTGCCTTTTTTGGAAAATGGACTAACTTTCCTTGATGAGCGTCTAACTTTGATGACACAGTAAAAAAAAATGAACATTTTCTCCAAGGAAAAGTTTTGGCTACCTGTAAGAAATAAAGAAATCCCGATGAGACACCTTGCAGGTTACCAACTCAGAGGACAAAGGACACCATATTTTTAAATTGTGACAGCAAGTGCCCTGGACAGGCGGCTGGGCTCACGTTCCTCACAAACGCCTGTTGAAGAAAGAGGAAGATGCTGAGGGAATGATCACATGATCACACCTGTGGCCCAGGGGCCTGTGAAATGTGTCTCTGATAAGCAGGCCTCTCTCTCCATTTTTTTTTGGAATGTCACGTGCTTGTATACAGAAGTGGTGAGAACCTTGTATCCTGTGCGCTCCCGGCTTTCCCAGTGCTAACGTAGGAGTTGGGCGGCTGCTTCAGGCCCGGGAACAGCTCCTTCTTCTCCTCTGGGCCAAGCCTCAGCTGCCCCATGAAGGGGACTCTCCTGTCCTTCCTCCTGGGGCAGCCCCAGGCCCAGCCCCTAGGTTCCCTTCTCCTCCCAGCCTGGTGTATTGGCATGTGAAGTTTTGTTCCAACCACACGTTTGGTCCTTGACTCTCCTTCCATCAGAGGGAGAGCTGGGGGGCACCTTGACCGCCTTGCCGCACCCTCAGCCCTGGGCCACATATTCCCCTTGAGGCCCAAGCCCCAACTCCGAGGACTCCAGCCGACAGTCCTTAAAAGGAGGCCCGGACCCTGGTTGTCATACACTGTGTGACTACGAGCAGAAGACAAGGCCCAGAGTGGTGACACGTGGCACCCGACTGAGCACTGTCCCCACTGCGCTCTCCTGGGCCCTCTCACGAGGGGACTCTTACACTGCCATCACGGTCCCATCCCTGACCCTCACCACCGCCCGCCACCTGGAAGGTGTGCTGAGTGTGTTCCCTGCTCTGTCGAGCTTCATTTTCACTGGGTCTTCCTGGGGACGTTGCCGCCGCAGCCCAGAAGCAGCGCTCAGACAGTGGCAGGCCTGCCACGTGTCGCCGGGAAGGGCAGTTCCGGGGAGGCAGAGCTTTTCCTTCCAGACCCAGCTCAACCCCTAGCCCCAACCTGCCCCTGCCTCAGCGCCATGCACACTGTCATCCCCAGTCTCCCCTCTGCCCTCAAATCAGTTCATTCCCCTGGGGTGGAACCTCTCTGGATCCTTCTACTTCCTTTTATTTTTTTGGTCAAGGCCAAATTTCTTAGAGTGTCTTAGTCAAGACACTCCTGCCCTACTTTCACCCCGCCCGTCTGCTTCCTCCCCCACCTGCGCTCTGCTGAAATGGCCATGTCAGAAATGGCTAGGTGCTGAGGACTTGCACATCCTAAGCCACTTCGGGCACCGTGCTCTCCTGCAGGCCCCACTGCTTCCTGCTGCGTTCCTCTGCTCCCTCACCACACAAATCACCTATCGGGTTCTTTCAAGTTTATTTAAATGTTTCTTGCAATTGGCTCTGTATTTCCATCCCAAAATTCCGCTGTCTTTGTTACGAGCACTCATTATTTTGTACCAGGATTATACCAACAAATTTTCACTTGTGTCTCTACACTTCTGTCCACATCTTCTGTAAATCCCAACACCAAGGGGTCCCTTCTGCTCATGCCTCCATAGACTGTCTTCTTCCCTCTTGATGCCCACCAAGCCCGTCTTCATAAAGCTCCCAGTCCTAAGCCTGGGTCCAGACCATCCCAGAGAACAGCACAGGACGCCCCTGGGCATGGCCCTGCAGGAGTCCCAGCTAGCCGCCTCCTTCCTGGTCCAGGCAATTCGGTCTGCTGTGGCCGACTCAGCAACAGTGCTGAGAGAGGCCTCAGTTCTCCATCGGGCACTCTCTATTCCAACACGGTAGAATGGAGGGGCACCTCTTGAACCTTAAAAAGAAGCAACTTTAGATCAAATTAAACATGGCTTTTGCAAACTTGAAAGAACAGAATTAGAAATATTGAATTTTTAAAATGAGTCAAGGAAGATTTGCACAAATCCCTGACATACACATTTCTCCTGAACGGGTGAGACAAACCCCTCAAGTCCAGGCTGCCCACTGGCTCTGACCACACCTTCTCTTCTTCAAACTCTTTGTTCTGAGTTCCCAGAGGGTGGAGAGCCCAGTACTCACAGGCCACCACATAATTACACATTGTCTCAAAATGTTGGATGTTGTGTCTTGAATGTTCATTCTATGAACTCAGCTAGATATAAATTTCTTACGTTCAGGGCCACATTTGTTTTTGTTTTTCTTATATTTTCTTCAAATGCTACTATTATAGCCATCCAAGAATTTTAAAATAAATAACTGTAATTACTCCACAGGAATTTGATATTGATATCATCTTAGACAACCATATGCTTTTGCACTGAACAATATATTGGTACCATTTTTTAGGGTAGAAAACTTGGGTGCACAGATTATAGATTTGACCAATTGCAGTATTTCTCATGTGGGGTGTGTGTGTGTTAAACTGTAATTAATTGTCCCAAAACTGATCCATTTACAGTGGTATATTAAAAGTTCAGGCTAATCCCATATAGAGACAGATGAATGAATGCTAAAAATTTTCTAACACAACCAAGAGAAATCATTGATAATAATTTTTCTTAATGTTAAAGTTAGTCAATTATGTGCAACATTAGATTTGAAAATATAAATTCCTTAAAACAGAGCCTAATTCTTTCATAAGAACAGGTATGGACTTATTTTTGCTATATTATGCAATTTCTGTAGCCTATTCCATCATGTGTGAGTACTTAGAAGCCCACACCAGTTGCTGTTTCTTTCAGGGATCACAGGGGTTTTATAAATGCTCTATTGCAATAAGACTATAAGACAGACACATTTTATGACATAAGTAAAACTTATGAACATTGAGAAAGAGCAAAAAAGTCTGCAGGAACTCTTGCCCATTTTCTATAAAATTTCTAAATACTCATATCTCAAACAGAAAAACCCAGTGTCACCAGTGGAGTCTTTATACTACTTTCACTGTACTGTTTGCATTGGTCTGTGTTGAATTGTAAATAGCATCTTTAAGAGATTCTGTAAACATTTTGGATCAAGAACAAACCATTGTCTCCAAACTGGGCTACAGGTGAGCCTTCTAGAATAGCGAAGTGACTCCTGAATTCACCATATCCACTTGCCAGAAGACAAACCACGGAAGTTGGGGAAAATGTTGGCAAAGCTTCAGTTCTCCCTCAGGAGATGGCTCATTTCCTTCAGAAAGGATTCTTCTTCAGAGATAATTTTGAGGTCATTTTGTAGATAGAGAAATCTCTGAAGACATCACTTCCACCCTTCTAGAGGGGATGTGGCCACAGAGCAGCAGAATCCTGGCTCTAACTTGGCGCTGGGTCGGCCAGAGCTGGAAACCACACACGCTTGTTGAGTCTGAAATGAATAGTGTCATTTTCATATCCTTAAAAACTCTGCATGCTTAAAATTCCAAAAGCTTAAAGCGTATGAAATGTCTAGACTCTGTACTAGCTTCTGTTTTGTTTTTATAGAGTTTTTCTCTTACTTTGAAAGAATAAAAGCTTGAACCTAAAAGGAGAAATAGTCAAAGAGCCCTAAGCCCTTGAAAAGGTCCAGTTAAAGTGGAATCTATTCATACGTGTCTTAACTGTACCTGCGGTGAAGCTCTTTTTTTATTCTCATCTGTCCTCTCCTCCCTTCCTTCTCTGCTGTGAAGAACTAAGAACTTTACAGAAGGTTTGATTGATTCAAGGAACCAAATGCAGAAGAAAGTCTCCCAGCAAAGCCATCTGCTAAGCAGTCAGACTCCCCCAGGCATCTGCCTGTAGCAAATACAACATAACACCTCCAGGTAACTCATGACCTACATGCCAATAGACGCGCTGTTCTTGTACCATTCTGTGTGATGAGGATTTTAATCTTGGCAACCATGAACATGGCTTCTGATTTATTTCAATATAAGACCATTTTTTTGTTTAATAGAACGAGTTACATTCTTTTGATAAATTCACACTCTCCTAGAAAGCTATCCCCCTCCGCACTGTGCTAGCCTTTCCTTGTTCTGTGCTGGTACTCAATACAAAATATCTTGAAAGGCACTTAAAGAATTTCTTTCACCTAGTACAGAAATATTTCATCATATATGGGGGAAAAAAGCAGCCTTGAATTTTTTTTTTTTTTTTTTGAGACAGAGTCTTATTTTGTCACCCTAGGTAGCATGCTGCTGCATCATAGCTCATGGCAACCTCAAACCCCTGGGCTCAAGCAATCCTATTGCCTCAGCCTTCCAAGTAGCTGGGACTACAGGCCCCTGCCACAAGGACCAGATAGTTTTTCTATTTTTTTGTAAAGATGGGTCTTGCTCGGGGTGATCTTGAACTCCTGGGTGCAAGTAACCCACCTGCCTCAGCCTCCCAGAGTGCTAGGATTATAGTCATGAGCCACCGCATTCCACCCTTCAATTTCATGTTCCCTTCCCATGTTCATCATTAACTGAAATTCAAGCTTAGAACAATATAACTATAAGCAATACTTGGCTTCTCCTAGGGAAAATGTTATTCTGCAGACAGTCACAGGCTATTCTGCATTAATGAAAGCCTTCTGTTCTGTATGTTTCCTTAGATAAAGCCGTGGCTCCTCCAGCACGGACACACCAACGGTCACACCAAAGTAGCACAGAGGTCAGGAAATGACAAGAGAAAACGTTTTAGAAACATAAACACAGATTGATTATTCCTCAACTCCTCCTATTCTGGCCCTTCCGATCCTTCTCAACCAGGTAGAGCAAAATAACTAGCATTTTCTGACGGAAGCAGTTCCGTTTGAAAGGCTTGCCAGCCGGGATGTTTTAAAATGTTGCTGAATGATTAAACATAAATCCCTAAATGAAGAGAGTTGGTTTGTATTAAATGTCCTGGAGCAGTGCTGTCTGCCCACACTTCTGCCCGTGTCTGGCTGCCGGCTGATAAACACAGTGGCTTTAAGATAGTCGTCATTAGCATGCCTGTATATTTCTACCTCACACAGTCACCCAAGGGTGATTGCTATCTGTTAATTGAATCCTGTGCCAGCAACTGTGTCTTTGTGTGCTTGCCATTATAATTTCAAGGATTGTTACTTCATTTCCTATTTGTAAATAACAATAGTAAACATAAAGTTACATACTTCTGTATTTTCATGTGTGCATGTGTGTGCCCATATGTATGAGTATACATACTAATATATATACATTAGAGAGAGAGAGAGAGAGTCACTTACAGTCACCGTATATTATGGAAAAAACACAATTTAATAAGCCACACCAAATATTTCAGGATAGAAACACACACATATCCAACCACTTGACAGTTTTCTGCTACCAAGCATGGCTGGCGGATCTACAAAACAAAAGTGGGCATTTTTATTTTTTGCACAATTATCAAAACTGACGTGGTGGGCAGAACACTCAGTGAACAGTGACAAAGCTGTTCATTTATAAACCTGTCTTTTTCCGTGGCTTCCCCAAACAAGCCTCAGTGGTGTGGTTAGCCCTCTGTGGGTTCCGGAATGTCTGTGTCCACATCAGATGTTGCTTGTCATGGAGTTCCAGGGAAGAAGCAGCCAGGCCCCAGGTTGACGTGGCGTCTTGCCCACTGCCTTCAGCACAGGGAGGGCCGCTGCGCTGGAGCCAGAGGACGTCCTCAACATAGTCACGGCTCCCATGTCAAGGCAGTTGGACCTTAATGTCCTCTCAGAGGAAGTCAATCATTTGCCCCTATTTTCTAAGATTCAGTTTCCTGAGCCTGGGGAAACGGTCCCGTCCTCCTGTCCTGAAGCTTATGTCCAGCGGTATGTTTGGTGAATCACTAGTGAGGAAAAAGTACCAACTTACTAACACAGCTAATCCAGGAAAAGCTTTCCAGATGTTCCTGATGGTTCAATGGCTTTCAGCAGAGTGGACAACAGATATTTCCCAGCTCCCAGGAGACAGAAAGAGTGGCTTAGATATTACAGGGACTCCTGGCTGACATCTCGTTCTGGGTGAAACGTTCCTCTTTAGAATTCCCAGGGAATATGATAAGGCCTGACGTATTCCATGCTCAAATATATAATGAAGTGGAGTTGCCATGGGATTTCAGGTATCTCAGAATAGTTGAATTAAAATTACAATATAGCCTTACTTCTAAACTGAAAGCAGAGTGACCCAGTAGAAATAAATGAAAAATGAGCCAGACGTGGTGGCTCAGACCTGCAATCCTAGCACTCTGGGAGGCTGAGAAGGGAAAATTACTTGAGCCCAGGAGTATAAAACCAGTCTGAGCAAGATCCTGTCTCTAAAAAAATAAAAAGGGTGATTAATCACATGAACGGACATCAATTTCTAAGGAATCCAATTTGATCTCACTCTATCCCATCAGGCGACCCACATTCTCCCTCCCCATCTCTGAGGACCCCTGGGACTTCATACACAACTGGGACTACATCTGCTGTTTATTCCTCCTGAAGTGAAGTCCCAGGACACATGATGTCAAATATGTCTAATAAGAAAGTATTAACAAGTGTGTCTAACTGAGAAGCCTATTGTAGGGGGAAAAGTGTATGGGGAGAGGAAGATTAATCATTATTAATTTTTAATTATTAATTAATTTTTTAGAGGGGTCTCTATCCCTAGGCTGCAGTGCAGTGGCACAGTCATAATTCACTGTAACCTCCAACTCCTGGGCTCTGAGGAGTCTCTTATCTCAGCCTCCCATGTAGCTGGGACTACAGGTGTGCACCACAATGCCCTGTTAATGTTTTTATTTTTATTTTTGTGGAGACTGGGTATCACTGTGTTGTCCAGGCTGGTCTCAGATCTGGCCATAAGCAATCCTCCTGCCTGGACCTCCAAAACTGCTGGCATTACAGGTGGGAGCATCCTACCTAGCCCAGATTGACCTTGTTTAAAGTAGGGCACTTAGACCTCATCTTCTCCCACAATGAAAATGGTAACATTTGCTATGTGTGTGTTTCACGTTATTATATCCTCTCACTCAAGAACTTACCTTTCTGATAGACCGTGAATATTTTTGAGTCCCCAGAACAAAGTATCTCTCTGTCCTTGACAACGGTGCAGTTATACCATCCTCACTGTCTTTCTTTGCCTTTCTTTCAATGCATCTTTTCTGGATTTGACTTAGGATGGGGTGTTTCCATTTTCACTACTTCTTGTGAGTTTGTTTGGGGGTTTTGGTATCATCACTGTTTATTCAAAAGCCTTAAAATCAGAGAATATTGGAATATTAGGACTTACAAGAACTCAGGAGCTCTTGTTCTGCTCATAAGAGAACCAAGGCGTTGTGGGCATAGTGGCTCAGCCTGTAAAGCCAGCACTCTGGGAGGCTAACGCAGGATGATTCCTTGAGATCAGGAGTTCAGGACCAGACTGAGCACAGTGAGACCCTATCTCTACTAAAAACAGAAAAATTACTTGGGCATCAAGGCAGTTGCTTATAGTCCCAGTTATTCGGGAGACTGGGGCAAGCAGATTGGTTGAGCCCAAGAGTTTGAGGTTCCTGTGAGCTAGGCTGAGACCAGCACATTCTAACCTCAGCAACAGAGTGAAAAAAGGACTCTCACAAAGGAAAAAATAAGCAAGGTTCCCAGAGTCTGAATAAGTGGTACAATTTATAAACAAGAGCCCCGTTTCCTGGTCTAAGTCTCGCACTTGATACAGACTAGTTTCATCTTTCAGCAGGTCTAACGCCAGCCAGATTGCCTCATGTCCAGGCCCCCTCTGATTCTGAGTCAGGGGCTTAGCATCCCAAAAGCTGAGACCCTTCTGTGGCATGGCTAAGTACGTTGATATATCCAAAACAAAAGTGGGTGATTCTCAAAGAATGCATGATACAAATACTACTTGCCTAAGTACGGGATGAAAAATGATCTGAAAACCAGGAATTGGGCTGATTTACCAGAACTGTTGCAGGCTTTTGGAAACTCAGTTGCGTCGATCAAAATCTCATCTCAGCACTAAAATGACACAAAACAGTGTACAGCCCATAAATTCATGACAATTAATTTGTCTGTACCAAAGTTTCCATTCCCTGATGGAAGTGGAGCTATCTCAGCTGGAAGGTAAGCAAAGTGATGGCTGGTTATCCAAACATCTGTTACCATAATTAAGGTCCAGTAGAATATGCTAATCATATCTGTTCAAAATATGAGCATTATTTTTAACTTTCAAAAGTTAAACATAATTTGATTTATATTTTAATATTTATGTGTTCTCCATGGAACATAAAATATAGCAGTCAAAGCTGAGATAGCATCTTAATTCAGTGACTGAGTGGAAGTTTCCATGAAAATAAACATCCAAGTATTTCCTAAACATTTACATAATGAGCTATTTAAATGCAAGGGATTCTAATATATATAAACAATTGCAAAGAGCATATGTGTGGAAATCTAAAGCAAAAATGTACACAGTTACTTGAAATATGCAATTCATGATTTACCTACAGCATATTTCTAAAGTTCTATACAGTAAAAGACTATATACCATACTCATCAGCACAATGCATTTCTTGAAGCAATTAGAAATCAGTAAAGTGGAAGAGTTAAAATGTAGTGTGACAGTGTTGAGAAGTTATTAAGTGTCAATCACAAATATTTTTTCCTTGAATTATATAGTGCATAACACCCAGGGGAACAGACTTTTCAATCATCAAGATCAGTTCTATAACAACACAGCCCATAGGAAGTGATTTCACACCTTTTTAGTAAATCCTGACAAATCAGATAATGTATAGTTTTTTTCACACACTTTTAAAATCATATTTTAATTCTCAGTGGCTGGGAAGGTTTTAACCAACCAATCAAAATATGCGCTTTCAAAATAATTATTAAAATCTAATTGCAGAGCCAGTTCAGTGGTGCAGCCTGAACTGAACTAGCTCGTTTTTCTGTATATTCCAACTTGGAATACCACTGTTGCAATTCCACTGTTTCTTTTTCTTTCTAGTTTTTTATTCTAGAAGTGAAAATGGGAGAAGAACAACGAGGCTAAGATAGTGAAAACGCCTTCACTTTGGATAAGCAGTCCAACTTCACCCAACAAGGAGCAGCTCTCTTGGATCTGCTCCATGCTGATTGCTGCCCTTGGAAAACCACCTTTCAAGACATCAGTAGCTGAGATCAGCTAGCTCCCAGCTAATGGGGAACACTGCCACTGTTGCAGATGGCAGCGGCTCAGAGCATGTGTGGGCAGACAAAAAATATGCTATCCGCCAGTAGACTGCTCCTGTTCCTCCTTTCCTGCTTCGAGATGACCTTAAATAACCAAACTCCTGCTCATGATGGCTCATTCCATCTGCTTGGGCCACCATAATACAACATTTCAAATGCCAAAGCAAATTAAAATTATAACTGCCTTTGAAATTGTTCATCTAAAATAGAAATCAGAAATCTTTCTGAGTTCTTAATGGCAGATAAACTTCATGGCAGTGACTCTGAATGAACGGATACGGCGGACCCCATTTCTTACAGAGTCCCGAGGACTTTGCTGGGTGCTGACGCTTCCTGCAGGGTCAGGGAACAAGGTTCTTATCTTTGTATACAAGGAGTGAGCCTCTAAAAACAGTGGCATCAGGCAAGGAAAGATGACCTAGACAATCCAGATTTAGAGTAAATATATGTAATATATTAATACAAAACATAATAGGTACGTATATGTGTATATGTGTGTATTTGTACATGTATATATGTGTGTGCATGTACACACATAGGAATATATATCTGAATCTGAACGGAAGGGGTCTTATTTGCTGTTTACAACTCCCAACTCTAGGATGAACCTGTGTAAATTGAAGAGCACCATTTCCATAGAGCTCTTTGGTGTGTGTTACCAGAGGAGAAGATAAAACTATTAGCAGGGTCCATTCTCTTGGAGTGGATTTTAACACCTCAGCCGTTTAACTAGCTGAAACAATTACAATGGCATATCATTTTCCCTGTTAGATTTGTCAAGAAAAATTTCAAATGGCAATCAAAAACAAAACAAAACAAAAATATAACCCACAAAGGCTTCGAAAATTTGGGGAATATTTTTAAGAAAAAAAGAATGATTAAAACACCAAAAATGTACCTGCAAGATTCCTTTCTAGCACACATGGTATTTTACAGTAATCTCTCTTTACAGGGAGCTACAGGCTCATTTTTCCCTGTCTGTGTCCATATATGTCAATTGTCACATCTGAGGACGTATATTTTGTTCTGGACTTATAACCACCGGCAAGGCTCACTTTCATTTTCAATGAAGTTCTTCCCCCGTGGATTTTTTTCCTTCTCCTGTAAAGTAATTTTATACTGCTGGTGGTGTTGGCAACAATATATTAAAAGTCAAATTTATGTCAACATCTGCAGATAGAGTATCAGCTGTTGCTATTAACACTGACATCAAAATCATTAAGAAATTTCCATCATGCAAATTAATTATCAGAATTGTATTGGCATGAATACATAATGACATTATTCATGCAAATAATTAAAAAATATGCCTCCTGAAAACAAATTATAATAAGGCAATAAAATGTCATTACTGTGACTTCTCGACAATCTATTAGGCTCGGTTGTAGGCATGCAAGCCTTCCAGACTATCATGAACAAGGAGGAAAGGAGAGCACGTTATCGGCGCTGGCCTGGCTGCAGTGGGGGTCCTGAGAAAAAGACAGCAAAGACAGGATGGCAAACGGCCCGGGCGGTCCTTTCGGTGACACTTCCTGCCTCTGCATTATCTCCACAATTACTGTTGAAAAGAAGATAGGTTATTTTATTGTTGCCAATTTCAAGTCTCAAAGGACCTCTCACATAAAAAGGTTGCAGTTATTAAAACACTGGTATTATTATGGAACATAGCAGAAAAAATAATTAACCCGAGTTCTCGCAGGTTATATCTTCCTATCCCACAAAAAAAAATGTAATTACCAGCCATCAGCGAGTGCAGGAAAGAGTTTGATTAAGGAGTTCACAGATGTCTTCAAACTTTCCCAGTACGAGATAGACATAGCAATCATAGGATTTTGTTCCTCCGGGTAAAATATATCTAGCCCTGTTGAATTAACAAGGCTAGCAACTCGCACGGCATAGCACTTACTTCAGGGGCAGGTCTTGTCAGGTAATAACATTGGAAACAGGCTAACTGAGCAGTAAGCAGTGAACACAACAGCAAATACAGTGAGTAGAGCCGGGTTCTGCTTCCCCCCCTCAGGCAAATTCTCTCCAAGAATCTTTATCTACAGAACTATAAAATCTCATCCAAGTTCTCTTATAAATTGGGGCTCTAATTCAGGAAAAACAGGCAAACATTCCCAAACGTGAGTGGTAGTTAAATCACATAAAAATAAAAGACATACTCAATGAAAAACATACAATGTTACCAACAGAATAGGTTGCAATGGTTGAATCAACCATGTAGAAAGAAGGATGTTGTACCAGTTCCTAGAAAGTCGCTCTTTTAGGGAACAGGGAGCTAATACTTGATCAAGTTTTCTTAATAGGGCATCAAAGTTTCCATCACTGCTGTCAACAGACAGACCACACCTGTATGCTTAACTTTGCACTGCATTAATAAGGCCACGTAATGCTGCCTCTCACTACTAATATCTTGTGTGTTGCAAGTACTACTGCTTCTGCAAAGCCCTCACACATAATTCACACCAAGTAATCCAATGTGAACATAGCACGTTTCACAAAACTATACAAAAGAATCATTTAAATTAATACCTTTCATACTTTGTCCTTCAAAAGGACCTTCTACAAACCCACAGCTGGGTTTTGTCATTCCTTTCAAACATGATCAACAAAGGATTCAGAGTTTTTCCTTAGGAAGGTAAGCTATAGGCCAACGAGAAATGTTGGCAGTGTTCTCAAGATGGGCAGTCTCTTGAAGTTAGGAATATTTTTATTTCTCAAGTACTTAAAAAAGAAATAAAAACTGTAGCTTGCTCAGAAGTAGAAAGCATATTCTTATACTATAGAGTCACAGGAATGACAGGAATGAAACTCTGGAAACCTTGGAAAGATTGGGGCATTAATGCTGATAATACACTCAAATTTAGGAATTAGAATATTGTCCCTAAGAAGTTAACTCCAAACAAAAGTTAGTATGCATGGATATTTGAATATTTCCCACAAAAATGAGTATTCTCTCAAATATAAAGTCTTCCCCTGTTACTCAAAATACTAACTATACTCATATTTTAAGAAAACCAGCTTTAAGATAACCTAGAAACCAGTAAGTAATATGCCCACCTAGTAGGCACTATTTTTAGTTTGAGCAGAAAAAGTAAAGGACTTTTTGTTATAGCATGATCCTATATGACCCTAAACCCCGGGAAAAGTCACCAGCCCTTGCTAATATTCCAGTTTTCAAGGCTGAAGATCAGATTCTCTCAGTGATGGGAAAGTAACTTGTACTCCTGACCCTGCCCACCGTCTGCTACAGAGTGAGATTGATGGTTATGAGCAAGGATCGGCTTCTGTCCAAGCTAACTCCTGAGGAGGTGGGGGACGGTCATGCAGAGGAAGAGGACCCTGGTGAACATCATAGGAGGGGCATCCAGGGTGCAGCAGGAGTGAGTCCAAGGAAGACACCCAGGTCTAATGTCTCAAGGCAGAGATGGGACCCTCCAGCACCAAGGTGGATCTGCTGGGGAGTCCATCCAGGCAAGACGAGGAAGAGCAGAAGCAAGTCCAGGCCCCAGGCAGCAGGACAAGTGGGAAGACAGCAGTTAGTGGGGTCAGCCAGGCCTGTACGGCAGGGCCCAGAAAGAGGCAGAGTGGACGGGCCCTGGGCAGGCGTAGGGTTCAGCCAGAAAAGAGCAGGCAGAGTCTTGGCATCTAGGGATGTAACAAGTTAGAGCGAACCAGAGGAGGGTCTTGGGTTTCCAAAGCTCCCTGGGCAGGGCAAGCCAAACTCCAGTCGCTGAAATCCCCTGGGAAGCTGCACCCTGATGAGCCAAGGCCAAGTGTGGGGAGTCCATGCTGCCCGGAGCTGGGCCAGGGGCTGGGCTGCTAGTCTGGGTTTGTACAAACCCAGCCTTGTCCACAAAACTGGACATAGTTAATCCTTGGCCTTTTGCTTGAAAACTGGAGGATGTCAACCCTCATACAGTGGTCCCTGTTAACTGGCACTTTGTGTCCAAGTGAGGCTGCCCCAGGGGGTGACGCCCCGGGACATTAACGCAGCCAGCGCTGTCTTCTCGCCACAGCGTGTAGCTCCTTCAGAAACGCTAGAGCAGAGGTGACTTGTACTCTTGCCACATGCTCCATGGGTGTGATCCCACCTTTTCCCCTCCCTTTATCAAACCTCCCCCACTCCTCCCTCCCCACTCCATTTCTCTCCTTCATCCTGGGCTATAGTAACCACATCAGATTGTATTAAAAAAATCAACACATTGTACCCCACATATGCATAAATGTATTCATGATCTATGTGTATATGACTTAATAGAAAAATAAAAATAAATAATTGGAAAAAAAAGGAACACTAGAGCAGGCTCGGTGCCTGTAGCTCAGAGGCTAGGGTGCCAGCCACATACACTGGAGCTGGCGGGTTCCAACCCAGCCTGGGCCTGCCAAGCAACAATGACAACTACACCTCCCAAAATAGCCAGGGGTTGTGGTGGGCGCCTATAGTCCCAGCTACTTGGGAAGCTGAGGCAAGAGAATTGCTTAAGCCCAAGAGTTTGAGGTTGCTGTGAGCTGTGATGCCACAGCACTCTACCTAGGACAACACAGTGAGAATCTTTCTCAAAAAAAAAAAAAAAAAACAAACCACCGGAGCAAATGTTCACTCTGTGTCACTCTGAGATAGTCTTCTTCACAGAGACAAAAGCTTCGTCTTACTCCAGCTTCTCTCCGGCCTGGATTAAACAGATGTAGATACTTTGGGAACAGCACCAGAGCCCTTTCATAAAAGTATGTTTTGAGAAACCAGAAATATAATAACAATTGCCCAAATTCTCATCAGTACAGTTAATAAAGATTCATTTAGTCTCATTTGCTTTTAGACTCCTTTTCCTATATGTGTGCTTTAAAAAAATTCATGAGTACTATATTCATAGTCTCTCACTCAAACCAAGGGAAATATGACAGGTGAAAGAAAATCTCCTCTACCCCTTCCCCAGGCCCATCCTGGTGCATGCTGACCAGTGGCAAGCAGAACATGCCCTAACAATGAATCTTTTTTTTTTGGACAGAATCATACTGTATTGCCTGGCTAGGGTGCGTGGCATCATAGCTCATCACAACCTCATATTCCTGGGTTTAAGCAATCCTTCTGCCTCAGCTTCCCAGTAGCTATGACTGCAAGCGTGACCACCATGTCCAGCTACTTTTGCTATTTTTAGTAGAGATGGGGTCTTGCTTTTGCTCAGGCTGGTCTTGAACTCCTGATCTCAAGTGATTCCCTCCTGCCTTGGCCTCCCAGAGTGGTAGGATTACAGGTCCGGGCCACCTCATCTGGCCCAGATTATTCTTAAACCCTTGAATTATGCAAACACAATCCCAATTTAGTTTTAACACAACCAAATTGCTACAAAACTTCTCATCTTATCTGTCTTCCTCAACCTTGTACATCGTCCTAAAATTGTCATTTTCACTTGCCTTATTGACCGTACAAGTCCCTTTCACTTCTTACATGACAGCATGACTAGGTGTTACAGAACTCCAGTTAAAATGATTAATACCACTTTTCTACATGATCCTTGTTTTAATCAAACAATCGTTCAGTGCTTCTTTAAGTCAGTATGTGTTGAGACAATGAGTTGAGATGAAAGAAGAAAGGCAAGCAATATTTGGAGCAGGTGGCTCTGGCAGGGAGGCCAAATCTCACCGCCTCACCAAGGATGGTGGTGGCAAGACAGCTCCCCCAGCCTCTGAGGTGGACTGAGGGAACAGGACAGACAGGGGAAGGCTGGTGAGTTAGAGTGAGACTCGTATTCCCTTGACCCTGGGGAAAAGGGATGAACAGAATATTTGTTCTAGCATTTCCTAGACAAGAAATACTCACAGCTTCTCACAGAACTGATGGCAACCAGTTAGTGTCTGCCCAAGGTGCCTTGAGAGACGAGCATCTCCTTTTCTCCTTTTGACAGCAAACTTTTTTTTAATATAATTTTTTTTATTTTTATTAAATCATAATTGTGTACATTGGTACAATCTTGGGGCACAAGGTGCTGACTTCATATACAATCTGAAATATTTTCATTGAACTATTTAACATAGCCTTCATGGCCTTTTAATCACTATATGAAGACATCTATATTCCGCATTTAGCAAGAAAAAGTATCCAATGTACTCAGCCCTACTATGAAGCTAATCTATAGCTTTCATATGAAGGCTAAAACCCATTTATAGCACAATAAGTGGGGAAAAGGGCAAGGGAGGGGAGGGGAGGGGGGAGGACGAGTGGAGGGAGGGTGATTGGTGGGATCTTAGAAGGGTACAAGTGACAGCAAACTTTTAATACTCAGAAACTCTAACTCGTCTTAGTCAAGGACCTTCTGTCTGCAAAGTAAGAGAAACTCACTTAAGATTTGCTTAAAATAGAAAAGGAATTTCTAGAAATATCTAGAATATTTCTCAGAGCCTGAGTTAAGTGCTTTCCCCCTCTCTCTCATTCTCTTCCTCTCTCCCTGTTGCTCTTTCTCTCTCTATACATATATATATATATATCCACGTCCACCCCACATATACATTCATGCATATGTATATATGCTAAGGCGAGTGATCTAAAATTGCCAATAGTCGATCATTTTCACCTACAGAAATGGTAATTTCATAAGGTGCAAAATACTTAATTTTTCCTTTCCTCCCCCATCTCCACCACATCTTAAGGATAATATGATCTCAGTTTAACAGAAAACTTCTGATGGGGTAGAATCAGCATGTCCAAATTCTCAAATTTCAACTGTTTAGGAGAGAAAATCTTACTGGCACAGCTTGATTCAGCTACTCTTCTGTGGGAGGTGTGCATGTGTGTCTCTGTACCTATGTGTGTATCTGCGTGTGTGCATGTGTGCATATGTGTGTGTACGTGTGTTTGTGTGCATGTATGTGCAAGTGTGTGTGCATATGAGTACGTGTGCATGTGTGTATATGTGTGTGTACGTGTGTGCATATGTGTATGATATATGTGTGTCCATGTTTGTATGTGTGCATGTGTGTATATGTCTGAGCCTATATGTGTGTGCATCTGTGTGTGTATGTGTGCATATGTGTATGTGTGCATGTGTGTGTGCATCTGTGCATGTGTGTGCACATGTGTATGTGCGTGCGTGGGTGTGTGTGCATATGTGTATGTGTGCATGCATGTATGTATGCATGTGTGTGTGCATCTGTGCATGTGCATGTGTGTGCATGTGTGTATGTATATATGTGTGTCCATGTTTGTATGTGTGCATGTGTGTATATGTCTGTGCCTATATGTGTGTGCATGTGTATATGTGTGCATCTGTGTGTGTATGTGTGCATCTGTGTGTATATGTGTGCATATGTGTATGTGTGCATGTGTGTGTATATGTGTGCATATGTGTATGTGTGCATGTGTGTGTGTGCATGTGTGTGCACATGTGTATGTGCATGCGTGTGTGTGTGCATGTGTGTGTATATGTGTGCATCTGTGTATGTGCATGTATGTGTGCATATGTGTATGTGTGCATGTGTGTGCATGCATGTATGCATGTGTGTGTGCATATGTGCATGTGTGTGCGTGTGTATATGTGTGCATCTCTGTGTATGTGTGCATATGTGTATGTGTGCATGTGTGTGTGCATCTGTGCATGTATGTGTGTGCATGTGTGTGCACATGTGTATGTGCATGCGTGTGTGTGCGTGTGTGTGTGTGTGTGTGTGTGTGTCTTCTCAAAAGCTGGATCCCTGAGGAACAGCAGCTGGTGTTGTCATCTCACTCGCCACTCAGCCCCTGTCCGAGCAGGAGCTCCAAGAATGTCTATCAGTAGATTCCTCAGAGAATGAGCAGGGGGAACTGAATAAATCGATCATTTTAGAAAACGGGGTTTTGCACGCTTGATATGAAAAAAAAACAAGACAACTTCCTGATTGTTAAAAGCAGAACACACGTAAATAGCAACTTAAGCAGAGAATCTTGCCACCCATTCTCACGTAGTTATTCAAAGCATTATCAGGCGTTTGCTGAAAAGAGGCCATTGTGCCAAG
>CAUYRH010112158.1:0-21438 GCA_963574655.1 Perodicticus potto
TTTGTTTTTTGTTTTTTGTTTTTGAGACAGAGCCTCAAGCTGTCACCCTGGATAGAGTGCCATGGCATCACAGCTCACAGCAACCTCCAATTCCTGGGCTCAAGCAAGTCTCTTGCCTCCGCCTCCCAAGTAGCTGGGACTACAGGTGCCCACCACAATGCCTGGCCATTTTTTTTTTTTTTTTTTTTTTGGTTGCAGCCATCATTGTTGTTTGGCGGGCCCAGGCTGGATTCGAACTTGCCAGCTCAGGTGTACGTGGCTGGCACCTTAGCCCGTTGAGCCACAGGCGCCGAGCATGAAATACAAGTAGTTTTATTTTCAACATTCTCTGATTTCATTTGCAAAGTTTATCTTTTGTCCTATGGGCCTGTGATTAAACAAGAGAAAAATTAGTGTAATTCATAAGAGCTTAAAGTTCTGATCTGGCAAGTAGCCATTTCTCTGAAGTGACCCTTCTTTCTCTTTAAATTGACAAGGCCTGCCCATTAAACTTCTTTGCATCTCAGGTCCAGTGAATTCCTCATAAAATAAACTAAAGCTCTGTAATTAAATAAATAAATGTGTGTGTATGTATGTGTGATGAAAATAAGACCCTGAATTTATATAACAGCTTCAGAGTGTCTCTTTTATCTACCAAAAGAGACAGAGAGAAAGATACAAACTCTCTGTGGGTTAAAAAATGGATAAATGCCCATGTTATTATCATCCTCACCTATGGAGTGAATAAAAGAAGCAAAGAAAGCTCAGGCAACTTGCCCAAGGTCACTCTGGAAGTCAGCGATGGGGAAGAGAACAGAACCCAGGTTTCCAGGCTCCTGGCCCAGTGCATTTCTCTGAGGGCCATAAATTATAAGAGTGTTTAGGTCTCTCAATTCTCCAGATGTTGCCATCCCCTCAATGTCCTTGTGCTGCCACCCAATGCTTTCACATTTTTTATCAAGTTAGATGAAAGTCTCCCTCCTCCTGACAGCTTTATTACCCCAAGAAACCATTATCTCCCTCTAACTCAGAAAGTTATACTCAATTGTTGGTGCAGTAACCAAATAGGAGTCGAAGACAATTCTATGATTGATGCTCCCTTCAGTGGAAAACAGCTGAAAATATTACTGCTTTGATATTCCTTTTTTTTTTTTTTTGCAGGCCTAAAGGTTAATCAGTTGACAATGTTACAAAGAAAGTCTCTTTATAATGTCCAAAAACAAAGAGACTGTGTACGTTGAAGAACCGTCCCCAGGCCAGGAATAGTTGTTAGAGCCCAGAACAAGAGTTTGAACAAATGATGGAAATATAAGAATTGTTAGTATCAAGGGGTGGATCGGACATGGAGCAGGGTGATAACTGCACAGCAGTGTGGCTGTGCCCAGTGCCACTCAACTGCACGCTAAAAACAGTTAAAATGGTAAGTTCCATGTCATGTATATTTTACCACAATAAAAAAAATTTTAAAGAGGTGTCATGCTTCAGTACAAATATTTAAGAGATAGGTAAGAGGATAAAAAAAAATCAAGAAACTGAGGAAAAGCAATGAGATGAGAAAAATCAGAAGAGAATAGTGTTATAGAAGCCAAGAAAAGGAAAGGTTTAAGAGGAAGATGGTGGTTTACTGAGTGTTTATAGAAGCCAAATAAAAATATGCCCTTTGCATATAACTCTGAGGAGGTTACAGGCAACAGTGGTGAGAGCAGCTTTGGGTAGACACTGAAGCCAAAAGTCGCAGTTCAATGATTAAGAAAATGGATCTCGATAAGGATGATGGGAAATGTAGGCATTTCCCTTCAAGAAACTCCCCTTTCAATGGGAAATGTAGATATTCTCCTTCCACAGAAAATAAAGAAAACAACGCAGTAGCTGGAGATGGTGATGACGGTGACGGGAAGCGTTTTTGTTTTGTTCAGTTCTGAGTTGCACCTACAGTCTAAGAGAAGGAGTCAGTGGAGGGGGAACTATGATATCAAAGCAGAGGAGATTCACACACAAGCTGAAGGTGCGAGAGGAGGAAAAAGGATGATTTCTACACCAGATGGGAAGGTGAGCTTTAAAATGGAGATGGGAGCTGCTCTTTCTCTACTAGAGATAAGCATTTCTTTCTCTACAGCAGGATAGGACATTTTGTATGTAGATCATGACTGAGTTCACAGCAGGGAAGTTCATTCACTGACATATGAATGACCTCTATGTTCTCTGGGAAAACTATCTATTAAAGGAAGCAGGGGCTTCTTTGTCTACATAAAGTAAGTGCCCTGAGAGTATTTCTTGATGAAAATAATCATCAGTGATGAGTATTCACTGCTACATTTTATTTCTCAGCACAAGCACAGTGCTAATAGAAACTAGATGTTCGATCAGCATTTGCTGAATGAATGAATGAAGAATGCCATGACTGATGCTTATAATGCTAACCCTGAGTCATCAAAAGAAGTTCTATTATGATTCATGTCTTCTATTTGATAAGAAAGTGTTTCATATAGGCCAGGCATGATAAGGTATACCCATAATCCTAGCATTTTTTTTTTTTTTTGAAACAGAACCTCAAGCTGTCACCCTGGATAGAGTGCTGTGACATCACAGCTCACAGCAACCTCCACTTCCTGGGCTCAAGTGAGTCTCTTGCCTCTGCCTCCCAAGTAGCTGGGACTACAGGTGCCCCCCACAACGCCCAGCCATTTTTTGGTTGCAGCCGTCATTGCTGTTTGGTGGGCCCGGGCTGGATTCGAACCTGCCAGCTCAGATGTACGTGGCTGGCGCCTTAGCCCGTTGAGCCACAGGCACCGAGCCAATCCTAGCATTTTTGGAGGGCCAAGACAGGAGGATCACTTGGGCCCAAGACTTTGAGATCAGCCTGGCAATATAGTGAGACCCCAACTCTACAAAAACTTTCGAAATTAGCCATGTGGTGCTAACCTTGGCGGCACATATACTAAAATTGGAATGATAGAGAATAGATTGGCATGGCCCCTGTGAAAGGATGACACACAAATTTGGGAAGCATTCCTTATTTTTTAATTTAAAACTAGGAGATTAACGACTACAGGCCCACACAAGAGAAAAAAAAAATTGAATTCAAGAAGGGGGTGGGGTTCAGTAAGCTCCCACCTAAAAAGACAGTGTAGAAAGGAGCTAAGAACAACCAAATGAAAAAAGCAAAGGCTGCTTATTCAGAGCTTGCCAGACCAAGGGAGTCAGACACCACCACCACTTAGGTTTTGGAAGAGATTCAAGGGCAGAGAAGTGGGAGGGCTTTGTAACAGGAAAAAGGAAAAGCTTCTGGTGTGCTTGGGCTGGAGGCTGTTGGCCTAGGGAAGCTCTAACTGAGCTAACTGAAAGCAGGTGTCCTGTGTGATGAGTTAGGATGCATATTTGACTTTCTCTGGCTGGTGCTAAGTTGGAAGCAGGGACCAAAGGAAAGCTGTCAGTTATTAATCCAGTCTTGGGCATTGGGGGCTAACTGAAACAGAAGTCATTGTTGAACTGCCTGGATTGTCATCAGAGAGGGCAGTCTAGCCTGGGGTGAGTCTGACTTATGGCAGGCTGGCTTCCTAGGTTGCTCATTGTAGATCAAGAGCAGGGTCCTGGACAGGTTGTTGCAGTCTACTTTTATATATGGTCTGATCATTGTCCGTTTGCTTATTCAGTCTTTCAGGCATGAAGCAAGAGTGTCAAAGAGGTCAGCAAGAGACAGATCATGGCATTTCATGTTTAAAAAGGAAAAAGATACCTGGGAACTTCTGCTTTCAAAAAGATGGAGTCAAGGTACTTCTTCCTATTCCTCCAGCTAAGTCAACTAAAAACCCTGGGCATTGTAAATCAGAAGAATCTGAAGAGTACAAGAAAAAGGCAGACCAGATGGATGGGGCCCTGGATTTGCTTGTGGCTCACATATTCCAGATTTGTTGCTGATGCATCTAGCAACCCGGAAATGCCAACAGGCGCAGCCCAAAAAGCCCCAACAAAAACCTGTTCTCCAAAGGCAAGGGACCAGGAAATGGGCACCCTAGAAAAGCAGAAGACTAGTAGACAGTAACTGCTCTACGCCAGCCAAACACCGCTGAAAAAACTATGGCCCTGCCTACACCAGTGACCACTAAGTCAGAACCTGGACTCCACCCTCACCAAGCTGTAACGAGGTGCCCCAGACGCCACATCACAGAGTGGTGGCAGAGAGGCCAGTGGGAAGCTGAGACTTTCATCCCATTGGGCGATAATGAACCCCCCACACTTCCATCAGTGCAGACTACCTAGAAGGCCAAAAGAAATGAGAAGGACCCACTCAGGTGCCCATGGAGGCTGAGTGGGGACCTTCCACCCTCTCCCCAGAGACACCCTGCCCCAACCCTGCTGTAGGGCGTCCATGTCCTGTTTGTGCTCGCAGTTTGCAGTGGGGAACTGAGACCACTGGGGGAACCTGGCACACGTACCAGGCTCTCGGTGAATTGTTTCTTACAACTGCAAGGGTATCTACAACTATCTCAAAATATAAAGTTTAATCTTCAAAAAAAAAAAAGTTTTTTTAAAGAAAACTAGACCAGTTGGGCACAGTGGCTCACACCTATAATCCTGGCAGTCGGGGAGGTCAAGGCAGCTGGATCACTTGAGCACAGGAGTTCAAGACCAGCCTGAACAAGAGGGAGACCCAGTCTCTACTAAAAATAGAAAAACTAGCCAGGCATGGTGGTGGACACCTATAGTCCCAGCTACTATGGAGGCTGAGGCAGGATGATCACTTGAGCCCAAGAGACTGAAGTTGCTGTGAGTTATGATACCACAGCACTCTACCCAGGGTGACAAAGTGAGACTGTGTCTCAAAAATAAATAAATAGAAAACTGGACTGGCTCACATGGCAAGTTGGGAGCTGTGGTTTAAGCAGAGACAGACGAGATTTGCATCCACCTTTTCTGACCTCAGTTTCCCAGAGGCCAGCCTCAGAACACCACAGGTTTCCCTCTGGGAGAAGCCTTCAGCAATCGCTGCCAGTTGCCTGCTCTGGAAGGAGAATCTTCCCCTTGGCGGGAATCATCCCTGTCAGAGCTCACATCCAGTCCCCCTTACCCATAAATAGTAGGTGGAAAGTCCCACAAAGCCCAAAGATAGCCCAAGTCTAAAGCTTGCTGGGGCAGTGAGCCCGAGGCCCAAGGCCCCGATGCGAAGCAGCTCTGAGAGTTTGGGTGATGACACTTAAAGAGGAGCTTGGACTTGAGAGGCTCTTGTTTCTGACAAATATGCTTGTAGAAATCTGAAAGGATCGACACACTCAGTGTGACCAGTGACCAGTGAAGAATGTGGGCAATTTTTTACCAAGAGAGATTTTCAAAATGAAAACCGTAAGATGCTTCCTGGGCAGTTGGTTTGTTCCCACTTGTTCCACGTGGGCCCCAGCATTCCAAGCCCTGGACCCCTGGTAGAATGGAGCTGCCCAGGCTAGAAGTGGGGGCTGGACTGCAGAGGGACAAGAAGAAAGCAGCTTGGTGACTGATAAACACTTGTTGAAACCCTGCCACAGGGAAGTATTGGGGGGAAGATAAGAAATAGAATTCAGAGAGTGCCTGAACTCAAACAGGCAGGTCCTCTGGGTGGAGAGCTCAAAGCTGGCTTCTAAGAAGAGGTGGGCTGTGCTGAGTGCTGAGTGTGGAGAGCAGACATGCCCAGACAGAGCCCAGCGCAGAGGGTCCCTAAGGAGAGAGAAAGAGACCTGGAGTGGGCCAGGAATTCTCCATCAGGGTAGGGTCCAATGTTGTTAAAATAAGGCTAATCAGCTCAGTTAACAAAACATGAAACTTAAAATAAGATTGTAAGAGGACTCTCCGGGGAAGTTTATTTTGTGCAAAAATAAAATAAAATTAGTAAATCAATTTTTTAAAAAGTTTCTTAAATCTGACTATGCTTGGCATGGTAAGCATAGATGGATCAGTACAGACATATAGTCAACCCCAGTCCTGAAGTATCTTACATTCCCACAGTGCACATACACAAATATAATTAAACCACTAACAAGAGGTTTTCTTTCCAGTAGTAGATAAACTATAACCCTTTTGTATAAAGAGTCTGTAACATGATGATGTATTTATTCCCTGTTTGAAACTGTAGGTTTTACTATTATTGAAGATGGTGAGGCAGACAGATTGGGAGACAACTGCCATTGAAGAGATCAGTTTGTTACTCACAGTTCCAAGAAGAGGATATGCGCTATACAAGTCCCCTGCCCAGAACTGGCTTTGTATTTCTTTCTGTGAAATAGAGAAATTGGTCTAAATAATCTCTAACATTCAGAACACCGCTAAGATTCTGGTACACAAAGGTAAAAAGTAAAATAGGAAGAAGGTTGTTCATAATCACTAAGGCGGTTTGCATGTAAATTGGGAAGTTGTTTGGTCTTGGGGAATCATTGCCATTCAACAATCTTAGTGACGATAATAATAATAGCTAAGGTTAATTGAACAGTTACCATGTCCCAGGCACTGCTGGAAGCAGATTAGCATGTGTTGCCTCATTTATTCCCCATTTGGAGATAACTAAAGTACAATCAACAGAAAGACGCTATACCCAGAAGCATTACAGCTTCCTGGAAATAGCCTCTGCCCATGAGAATTAATCCTCAAATCAGGAAGAATACAGCCATTCACTGACCTGCCCTGAATGCTATGTTTGTATTGATTTCATTTAATCCTCACAACAATCTACAAGATAAGCATTAATACATTTCTCTTCCTAGCTGATGATTAGTTTTGAAAGATGTGTTAGATTAAAAATAGCCTCAAATTACATGCTGCTTCTCCCATCAAATAGTGGGAACTCTTCCCACTTGAATGGACTGACTCCATGACTTACTTTGCTCAATCAAAGGTGACATAAGTTGCACAGGGCCAATTCCAGGCTCAGGTCTTCTCCTGGTGGCTTCTCCCTTTACATTCTGGGAACCCAGGTGACATGCTATGAGGAAGTCCAGGCTATTCTACTGGACAGAAGCATCACAGGGAGGGGCCCTAGGGGGTGAATGAGTGAGGGATGCGGGGGCTCCCTGAGTCATGCAGCAGGGCACTTCAGCCAACAAACAGCACCCAGGCCCCAGGCATGTGAGACAGGCTCTCCTGAATCTTCCAGTCAGCCCATCTACCAATTAACACAGCCACACAAGACACCCCAAAGACCAGCAAAAGAACTTCTAGTCAACCCTCAAACTCCTGAGAAATAATAAGTGCTAAGTTTTGGGATGGTATGTTACACAGAATTATGTATGTGAAACCGAGACAATGAACTCTTTCTCATCCCCTGTCTGCTGTACAGACTCCTTTAACCACTGAGAACAATAAATGTCAAGGTCACTTCACATAAGTTAGAGGAGATACAGTTACATGCACAGAGAGAAAGATATAACATCAGGGATACTGGTCTCCCGCAGAATACAAGAGAGCTTAGCCTGGAGTCAAATGGTACTGACTTTAGCTCTTGCCTATGCATGGGAACTAGAAAGACAGCAACAAAAATGAATAGGTGCATTTGGCCATCTCCACCATCAACAGACTGACACATGATCACCTTGGCTGCTGCAGTTGGAACCCATCACAACGAGAAAAGAACCCTCTGGTTTGCCTTGCTGCCGTCCCACCAGTCATCCTCCTCCTCCTATCTCATCAGGACCCCAGGTGTCTGGCAGTTTCCATTCCTCATGATTATAGGTGACAGGCACTGACCCCAAAGTCATCCCCACACAATGGGAAGCTGTGTGGTCCCAGGGAGGTTCTGGAATTGTTCTCAATACCTTGAGCCCCTGGATTTATCTCTTTTTGTCTGCTCTGACCTGCCTTCTCTCTGTGTTTTCACAGCCTGTTCTGAGCCCATCTATCTGCCCTTTCCAACAGGCAGCCCTCTGGTTCAGACCTGCTTAAGCGATGGTCCTTTGGCAAACGTACCGCTGCCTGACCCTGCACTAGCCAGTAAGCTAGTAAGCACCCTCTGAGCACCTACTCGGCGCCCTAAAGATAAAAAGAAGTGTTAGACTTGACCCTTTTCTGCCATCAAGAGCTTTCAAATTAGAAAGTTCTGTTTTCCATCTCTCCAAAAGGAATATTGGGTTCCACGTAATAAATACTCTGGTAAATAGAAAGTTATATGCCATACATGGACATCCAATTTGCAGTGAATCAGAAAACCATAAAATACGCCTGACACAAAAATTATACTGCACAGAAGTCAATCACTTTTTGAGAATTCATGATACCCTCAGGATCGCACAGGGCCTCTAGAATATCATTATGAATATCAGTTATCACCGTGCTCACAGAGCAGAGAAGTGCCAATTAGCAAAGATTTCAGATTGACAGAAAGCCAGCTAAGCCAGCTCTCATTTGAGGGGTAAGAAAGACATTAGCAAAACAGAGAAAATGAAAAGAAATTAAAAGGTAAAGGAGAAAGCATACATTTTTTGCAAATGTAACTTTGACCTCACACTCTGGGATGTGGCAGGGTGTTCCCAGTGGATGATATGTCCCCACCAGGTCCTCAGTTTCTGACTCAGAACTGGGGCTGTGGTTACAGGAGGATTCCCTTTCTTTCTTTTGGAACAAAAGCTGCTAGTTGTTTGGAAAAAAGATAAAATCTTTCTCATGCCCTAAGAGAGGGACTGGGGAAGATAACTACTAAAAAAAAAAGACATGCTCGGCGCCTGTGACTCAACACGCTAAGGCGCCAGGCACGTACACCTGAGCTGGCGGGTTCGAACCCAGCCCGGACCCGCCAAACAACAATGACGGCTGCAACCAAAAAATGGCCATGCGTTGTGGCAAGTGCCTGTAGTCCCAGCTACTTGGGAAGCAGAGGCAGGAGACTCACTTGAGCCCAGGAATTGGAGGTTGCTGTGAGCTGTGATGCCACAGCACTCTATCCAGGGTGACAGCTTGAGGCTCTGTCTCAAAAAAAAAAAAAAAAAAAAAAAAAGACAAATGCCCTAATGTTAGAAATGCAGACACTACCCCACAGAGATGTTTATAGACGTCACAACGCAACCAGAGTCGCTGCACTGAGTCGTTAATGGCATCCAGCTGAGTTCTGGAAGTACATTTCAGAGAAATGTCCAAAAACCAGGGTGAGGAATTTAATTTTCCATGGAATTATTTAAGGCCTCTAGTTTGTTGAAGAAGGAACTACTGGCTCAAGACTTTGCAAGGCTGCAGTAATTAAACTAACAAATTACAAATACATTTATTTGTAAAAGATATTCATGACCCTCTTGGTGGGACTGCCATACTCCCCAGCTCAGCATTAGCAGTTTTTCCTATTAGGCACCTGTTTGCTCTGTGCTATGGGAACAGTTTTCTTAGAAAGGAAGAACCCTCTTTAGCTCCTGTCTTTCCATATCCTAAATGACAGGCCACATGGAGAAGGGAAGAAAGAAGGGAGGTCCAATCCATTTTAATACTTGCAGCAGCAGGAAATTAAATCTTCTATGCAAAGCTCTGTGGCCAGCATAAGATATGAGACAAAATACCTAAGTGTGCTTATAAACGAGAAAGGTCAAAGACTTTTTTTTCTTGTTCACCTTCATGCAATTTATTGGGAAACTGGCATATCATTACTCAAAAAGATAGAAATGAGACCATTACGGTCTCTTTTACTTTGTGGGCTAAGTCAAACTTTGCATTTCAGAATAGTTCCTCATGCCAGAGGTGAAGACATTTTTGCCGCCAGGTTTACCCAGGTTTGGGAATAAAAATGAATGCGTCTATGCACCCTGTCTACATTCCCACTTAATGATTTACATGTTATTTAATGATGTCCACAGTGTCACTGGCAGACCCAACAGGCCCACTTGCTAGTCCAGCATGCTGATCACTGAGAAAATATTAAATAAGACCCTCTATTTAAGGTGTCCTTGGGGTTTATTCAGAGTCTTGAAAAGCTCCTTTCTTGGTGAAAACTTTGTCATTGGTTCTTTGACTCATCTCAGGGCAGCCTGGGGGCTGATTTCTTTGAAAATAAGAATGAAGGAAAAACCGAATGCCCAGCATCATAATGGTCCGCATGTGCCTACTCAGTCCTAGTTTAGCTGATTAATCTTAACTCTGGGCTTCAACCAAACCACACAATTCTTCCCCCTTCCATGGCCCTGCCTGGCACAAGTAACACACCTGCATATGACACCTTAATTTGGTTGGTTGGTGTTAGGGGATGAATCGTGTGCTCCTCTAACCCATATGTAGAAGTCCTAATCCCTGTACCTCCGAAGGTGACTACATGCAAATATACAGTCTTTAAAGAGGTAAAATTAAGGGATTAGAATGGACCCCCAGCCAATAAAACTTGTGTCCTTCTCAGCAGAGGAGACTAGGAACAGACATGCACAGAGGAAAAACCAGGAGAAGGCACAGAGACAGGACAGCCACCGACAAGCCAAGGGGGAGGGATCAGGAGAGTCCCAGCCTGCCGGCACCCTGATCCAGACTGCAAGCCTCCAGAACTTTGAGAAAATAAGTTTCTGTCGCATACACCCAGTGTGTGGAACTTGGTTATGGCAGCCCTTGCAAATTGGGATAGTGGGTTTGTCCTTCAAATATGCCTGGATGAGTTTACCTTCCCTGAAATATGATCAGCATGAGAAGGTCATTTCTGGCTCCTGGAAGATGAAACCAACACAGCTGGAGGGGACCAGCTCTGGGGTGACATTCTGAGCTGATGAAGGAACCTGGGTCATCAGCTTCATTTGGGTGTTAGCATTTGCTGGACCGCTGGAGGGGTGACCGGGAGACGCAGCAGGTCTGAGATCTGGGACTTAATTGAACCCTTGACTGAACACCTCAAACCAAATGCAAGAGCTCAAGGGCTGAGAAATGGATGCTGGGTCTGATTTTTGCTACTCGATTTTTTTAAAGAAGTGATGTTATTCATCAATACCCACAGTGATGGTTGTGACAACATTCTCAAGCAACCTTGGGCTAAATGGGCTAGTGAGGTGAAAGGAATCATAGCACCTGAAAGTTTTGCTCAGTTCTAAGGGCCACATTCGCCAGATCGTGAAAACCTACAGAACAAACAGCATAGCAAAGTGTTTGGAATACATGCATATGAGAAGTAGTTTTTGGAAATGAAAGCATTTAGCCTGAAAGTGAGACATTTCAGAGGGCACCAGACAGCTGTCTGAAGTCCTTGAACAGCTTGCTTACAGTTGTAGGGTTAGACTATTTCTATAACACTCAGAGAAAATACCAACACTAAAAGAAGACATTAATGGAAGAACCTCAGGAAGTTTTAACGGTAATATCCAGGAGTCCTGAGATTGAGTTAGTTTTGAAATAATCTTGGAGCTGCAAATTCTACATTCAGTCAAAAAATATTTATCAAGCATCTACCATACACATAGTCCTGGGCTAATATATGTGGAAGATTTCTGTGGGAAGCACTGATTTTCCCACATTCTACTGCTCATGGGATGGTTGTCAAACAACAGAGCCCTGGATCAAAGTGTGAACGGTCGATGAGGTGGGCAAATGACCCAGAGAAACCAATCATAGCACTTCACACTCCTGGTCGCTGAGAATGACCAAGAAGAATGAATAATCCAAGCAGGTCCGATCAGCGTCTTCCTCGAATTCCCTTCTTCGATGTGGGGAGACACACACACCTCCGTGCACATGTACGCACTTGATCCTACACATGCCTTTTCCCAAAAGGCTTGTAAAGCTGGGGAGATACAAACCTGGAGCTTCAATTATCCAGAAAGACCTGATATGTTAGGCGAAAAAAAGACGATCTGAAATTATCATTTGAGCTCCCAAATCCCAACAATGTTTCTCCCTTCCTTTTTGGATTTCTCTTATTTTGAACCAGAAGAGTCCTGACTAGCTAAGCTGATTTTTTTTTTTTAATGAATAAGTTGCTTAGGAGGAAACCAAGCAGTATGACACGGTTCCTACATCAAAAAGTTTATAAAATTCACTGAATAAATCTTATTAGATAGAACAGATGAACAGATAAATAGATGGGCAGTTGAAGTAGCAGACAGGAGGTGTAATTAGAGCTCAGCAAAGAGAAAAATCTCTATGGGCTGTAGCTGTTAGAAATGGTTTCAGGGAGAAGGGAGAATGTGAAAAGCCCCAGGGGTATACAGGCTCTGAGGAGGCTGATGGATGCGATGTTGGGGGAAGAAGAGGGATGCTCCCCCCAGGCAGGCAGAAGAGGTGTGAGCAGAGGTCCAACAGGAGACATGGAATATTTACAGATCAGAGAATAGACCTGGTTACTCCCGAGGAGAGGATTTATACAGAAGGCAAAAGGAAGACAGTATGGGAATAGAAAAGTGAACCAGACACTTGAATTCCTCAATACTAGATAAAGGTGTTGGAATAGTTAGAAGCTGCTGAAGACTTGAACAGGGAGTAGGGTGATGGAAGTGGTATTTGACGGTACTAAATCTGATAACAGTGAGCACACAAATTTGGGGCAAGGTTGGGAAGATGAAGAGTGCCCAGTCCAAAGCGTCCATGAGGCCAAAGCCTTTCACTGTGATAGTGAAGACCTGAGTTGATGGGGCCTAAGCACAGAGGGAAAGAGAGTAAACCTGAGCTATTCACACCCACACAGGAGAAAAATTCATTTCAATTCAAGTTGTGTGCAGGGGAACAATGGCAGAAGGGAGGGTTTGGGGTGCTTCCACTGAATGGGCACAATGTAGGGGTGTATGGCACACCTTTTGAGTGCAGGACATAACTACAAGAGAGAGTTTAGCTAACAAATTCAAATATTGTGACTTGGTTGTTTGTACCGTCACCTTAACTTGAAATAATAAATAAATACATAAATAAATAAATAAAAAATACAGACCAGGTTTCAAAGACTTAGAGCAAATTAAAGAATGTAAAATAGCCCATCAATAAATTTTTTATGTTGACTGCATATGGAAATGATTTTTTTTTAGATATACTGGGTCAAATAAAACATATTCTTAAAATTTAAAAAAAAAAATCTCTTGGTAGGCAGTGCTGAACCTTGGCTTAGAACCCAACTGTTTCAAATCCAAGTCCAGAGGACTTTATGCTGTGCCAACAGACATCAAGGCGGGGGAGTCAGGGTCACTGCCGGCACCCACTGCAGGGTTGGGACATCCTCATCCTACACAGAGGATGGGGATTAGTTGAAGCAAGGCTTAGCTGTGCCACCAGCCAGCTGTATGGGTGAGTCACCTCCCCTCTCTCACGTCTTCTGGAAAAGGACACGATGAGTCTGGCATGGCACAGTCTCAGAATAACAGAACCACCAGAGCAGCGGAGGCAAGTGGGACCAGGGTGTCCACTTCAGAGTCACTCGAGGCTCACCCTTGAGTCCCCCGGAAGTTACCCCCCTTACTTTAGGAACTAACTAACCCTAAAGGAGAGGAGGCCTGAGAGCCAAGGATTAGGGTGAGAGAAGGGGGGGATTTGAGTATCCCACAGTGTCTTTCTCAGCCTCCTCCAACTCACGCCTGAGCCATGAAGGACACAGGAAATGATAATCTTCACCATAACAGTGAGGAGGAGGAGGGTTGACCATGAAGCGAAAGAGTTAAATTAGTCAAATCTCAGTCAGACCTGAGTCCCAGGGGAGCACAGGGCGAGCCACTCACAGCAAGCCTCCATTTGCTCACCTCGCAGGATCGCTGCAGGGATTAAATGTAGGAATTGCATAAAGCACTTGGCAAAACCCCTGGCACTTGGTAATACATGATTTTTACATCTTATGATATTGATCTTGTGAATATGGCTCCCCTGTTTCATAGCCTGGTGACAAAGTGTGGCCCAGCAGTCCCTACTAGGGGATTCCAGGAAACAGCTCTAGTTTGGGCCTAGCCAGCACCCCTTGTTCTCATTACAGAACTTCTCCTTCCTGTGGGAAACCCAACCTGGTGGCTGGGCAGGACCAGCACAACGACCTTCAGTCACAGATAACTAGCCATAGCCAGGTCTGGCCAACCAGACCTTCCCAGCCCTTTAGCCATAAGGCTGAGCTCTAGAGCAGGGAGGTGACCCCAGCAAAGCCCATCCAGATCCCCTCATGACAGCTGACATAGGGATTCCAGGAGAAAGTGGTCTTTCTTTCTCCAGGGTTGGGAGATGGTATTATAGCATGGGGTTGGAGCAGCTCCCGCAGTAAAGCTTTGCGAGAACAAGGGCAAGGACAATTCAAACACAGCCAAGAGAAGATTCAGCAGTGGAGGAGTCTAGCCCCACCCTCTGGCCTCCTGCTGATTCAGATCGCTGCTGGCACAGTCACAGCTCAGAAAGGACCCTGCAGCCTGAGCAGCAAGGCTGACCCACCTCCACTGCAACTGACAAGATGTGTGTTGATGGAGGATGGAAAGGGAGGCCGCGTCCAGGCTGCATTTACCAGAGCACGTACCACCACCTAAAACAACAGAAGAGGAGGAAGTGGCAGATGCCAACAGTCATTTGAAAGGACTCTGCCAGGAGCAACATTTTTAAGCATATTAGGTTTTTAAATTGTGTTTTCCTATAACACATATCTTACTTTACCCTTTCTTATTTTCTTTCCACAGTAGAAGAAGCCCTTTGATCCAGACTTGGGCTGGGATTTGGTGTTAACTCCGAAGAATAGAAGCACGTTTGCTCCTCCACTCCCAACGCCTGTGTGATGGTGGGGTCTGTGTTCCCAAAAACCAAACTTCCTTACCCTTGAGGAAGGGGGCACTAGCTGTGTAATGCTGAGACTTTGTCTTTGGGCCTTTATGCTCCTCTATACCTCATCAAAAACTAGTGATAGAGGGCGGCGCCTGTAGCTCAACAGAGTAAGGCACCGGCCCAATATGCCAGAGGTGGCGGGTTCAAACCCAGCCCTGGCCAAAAACTGCAAAAAAAAAAAACTAGTGATAGAAAAGAAAGAGGGATTTTGCAGGTTAGAAGAATAAGAGGATTTGGGCTTGAACCAACGGGAGCAGTGAGGGACCAAATTTCAGTCAAAATCTACCATCTTCACCCTTGTTGGAGAGTAAATATCTTCCCCAAGAAGTTCAAAGTTAGCAGACAGGAAGAGAAACTTCTGGGTGGGATACCATCCAAGTGTCCTAAAGCCAGGATCAGACCAAGATCTGCTGGGTCCACTTAGGCCAGGGACACTCACCCGGTTGCTGTGCATGGGTGGACAAGGGCATCATGCAGCTCACATCCAAGAGCTCTCCTACGATCTGGGCCCATTGTGAGACACAGGCAAGCTCTGCCGGTGCCTTGAGTCTTCAAAGGTACATAATTTGATGACTATGCAGATAATTCCCCCCCCCCACCCCCCGTTCTCCATCCAAAGATACCACCAGACATTTCTTAGAGGGGAGGATGTGCTCTGGAAAGAGCTCTCACACTAGTATCTGAGGCCACACTGTGTACCCTAGGGTGCCCAGAGAAGGGAGACAAAATTAGACCAATAATCATTAGGTGATTATTAATAAAGCATTAAAAAGAAAAAACACAAGACACCCAGAGGACGATCGGGAATCTACAGTTAGTCCGTATGTTTACTGCAATTTCTCATCACCCTAAAGCAATAAGCTCCAAAATTTTGTTATTGAAACCCCATTCAGTAAAAATTCTGAGCCATCTATTCTCCAATTATATATTCTTATTTATAAATTATGTACATGTGCCATTGTTCTAATAATATCATGTATATTATAAAACACATAAAAAACAGACACCTTTAAAAGACACAATAAGGAAGCAAGTAACATTTCTACTAAATACCATGCTGAGTTCCCTACTGGCCAATGTACATTTAGGGTAAGGTTTGACGTTAGCAACAGCGAATACAAATTCACATTTTAAATAATCTTCTCAACTTCAGTTTTTGGGCCAGCCTCTTGTTGGATGGCTAGTTACATCATCACTGTTTCTACCTCCCCCTGGGTTTGAGGAAGAACTTGAACTAGGAATAGAGGCACCAACTCCACCAACCCACCTGCCCATGCTCTGCTTGCTATTTGTGCCGTCTTCAATCTAGAGTTCCAGTTAGGACTCTTCAAGGCACTCATCAACTTCATGCAGGGTAAATGAGATATGACTAAATAATATAATCTGTAATCCAAGTAACGAGGCAAATGTACAGAAACATACACTAGAAGCGAGCAAAGGAGTAAGGTCCCCATGGAGCGTAAGGCCAGTCAATGCTTTATCTGTTTTTAGGTGACAAATAAATAAAATCCCCCCCCCTTCAGGGAACCATCATCGTCCTCAATGGCCTGGACCCTGGCATAGGCTATGTCACCTCCCAGCACTTCTCTTCTCATCTGTCCCACAGTTCCCACCACCAGATCTGCCCATTACCCATTAAATCAAGTCCAGATTCCTTGGCATGCACAGAAACTTTTGCACCCCAGATTGGTCTACCTTTCTGGGTTTACTCCTTTTTCTTTGAATAGCATCAGCCCCACAGCCAGTACCACCAATCACTTCTCCAACAGAGCAGATTCTTTCAGGCCTTTGCAATTTCTCTCTTTCACTGCAGAATGTCTTCCTTTAACTTTGTGTTCCTAAGCATCTCCCATTCATCTTCCCATCCCAAGTCACATCCTACCAGCTCTGTAACCCCCAGAATTGCACCAACTCAAGGTATAATGACAATCATGTACTCTTTTCTTTATTTAATTCTCATCTTTCCTTTGAGACTTTTCCACAACCTTTAATTTTTCTTTTCTAACAAACCAAAGGGGCTTAATTTATCCCACAAAGGTCAATCTACTGCCAAGCCATGTAGAATTGAGTCCAGTCCTTCCTCCTGCTGTTACCTCTCCCTGCCCGTGCTGTCGTCTTTGCCAGGTAGACTTGTCCACTGTGCACACGTTTCATGGCCACATGTCCCCTGACACAGCCCCACTAGTCCACTCAGCTGCTATGCTCCAGTTGGTCCAAGCCCCTTCACAGGCCCCACATGTGGATGCCAGTGGCTCCTTCTTTATGTGTATACGCATATGATTATCCAATTGCCCCTAAGTTCAAATCCTTAAAAGGTGGTGTGTTCCTGATAGGTTTCCAACTTCACTAACACCCTGAGCCAAGCCAGGCCCCATCAAATACACTTGACCCTTTGGGTTGAAACCTCATCATAAACATGGACCCCCTTTTCTTCAGAGTAATTCTATTTTAAAGGGCAATTACCCATTCCTGCCACCACCACTAGTTTCCTGACTCCCCCGGGCTCCTTTAGCAAACTGATCATCGCCTTCTTGACTACCAATTCTGCATACCAAGATGTGAGGCAGCATCTGTTAAGCCTCTCAAAAAATAAACAAACAAACAAACAAACAAACAAGAGTCTTGCTGTACCTTTATCTCAGAGCACCTTTAACCTGGGTAGGGCTGTTAATAAGTCAGCTTGGGCTACCATAACAAAATACCATAGACTGGGGGGCTTAAACACCAGAAATTCATTTTATCACAGTTCTGGAGGCTAGAAGTTTAAGATTATGGCGCCAGAAAGTTCTATTTCTGGTGAGGCCTCTCTTCCTGGCTTGTAAACAGCTGCCTTTTTTGTGCATATCCCCATATGGCCTCTTCTCTCTGTAGACAGAGAGCCACCTCTGGTGTCTCTTCCTCTTCTCATAAAAATACCAGCTGACCAGGTATGGTGGTTCAAATGAGCACCTTGCGAGGCCAAGGCAGAAGGATCTCTTAAAGCCAGGAGTACCACATAGTGAGAACCCATCTCTACAAAACATTTTAAAATTTTGCAAAAAAAAACCCACTAGCCCTATGAGATTATGCATCCACCCTTATGACTTCATTTAACCTTAATTACTTCCCTAAAGGCTCTATCTCCAAATATATTCATACTGGGGGCTAAGACTTCCACACATGAATTTGGGGGTTGACACAATTCAGTCCATCAAGTTCCATCTGTACCAACAACAGTTGGCAGCTTATTAGACTAAAGAAAATTAACATGCCACCAATCCCCACCTCACATAGGTGAGGTTTCCCTGACCACCTCAACACACAGTCCACAAAGAGCTAGATAGTCTGTTGTCCATGGAGCCATAGAGCTTGCTTCATAGGTCATGTTATGGGCTAAACTGTGACCTCTGCCAAAAATTCATATGCAGAAGTCTTAACCCCAGTGCCTCAGAATGTGACCATCCTGGGAAACCTTTCCAAGATGAGATCATTAGGTTGGCCCCTAACCTGATATGACTGGTGTCCCAAGAATAAGAAATTCTCACAGAGGAAAGATGTGAAAACACAGGGAGAAGATGGCATCTATATATAAGCCAAGGAGAGAGAACTCAGAAGTCAACAACCCTGCCAACAGCATGACCTCGGATGTCTTGCCTCCAGAACAGTGAGAAAACATTTCTGTTGTGTAACTGTGCCAGCAGTCTGTGGTTACTTACCCCATTACAACTTACCTCGTTACAGCAGCCCTGCCAAATTCATACAGATCTATTGTCTCTATTAGGGAGTGAATTCTTTAACAGCTGGGTCTAACTCCTCTGTTTAATATCTAGGACCTTGCATAGTGCCTGGCCTATTCTAAGGGCTTCTAGCATGTTTATTAATGAAAGGAGAGAAGAATGGGGAGAGGGGCCAGGGAAGGAGGGATCATGGGGCCCTTAGCCCTGAAAATTACCACCTTACAGTCTATTTTCTGTCTTTTTAAAGCTCTACTCTTCTTGAATTGAAAGAAATCACCTGGCAATGTACATTGTCATTTTTTCCTCTGCTCTGGCTTTTAACCATGCTTACATAAACCATGGGTGACTCAGAACAAGCTGAGGGCTCAGTGCGGGCAGAGAACTGTGGCAGAAAGTACAAGGGACGGTTACCACAGGGTCTAGCAGTACCATCTGAGAGAAGTACGATGCAAGCCACACACAGAGCTTAAAATTTTCTAGTAGACGTGTTAAAACACTTTAAAGAAAAATAGGTGAAATTCGTTTTAATAATACTTTTTATTAGACCCAATATACCCCAAATATTAACCATTTGCATATAATCAGTATTTTAAAAATATTCATGAACATTTTACATTCTTTCTTTACTGTGTCTTAAAAGTCCAGTGTGTACTTTATACCTACAGCAAATTCTGTGCTGTGATTCTGACTAGCTGCATTCAGAGTGCTCACTTCCCACACGTGGCTAGTGGTTACTGTATTGGACAGCACTAGAGGGTCTGTGGTTAATGACACAGACTTTGGACTATGAATGAAATAATCCATGCAAAGCTCTTGGCAGAATGTTTGACACAACAGCATCATGGCCACCATGTGCCAGGCTCTGTGCGGTGTAATTTACATGGTTGATACTCAATAAATTGTGTGGGTTATTGTGCTTAATTGTTAGTGCTGAGGTGGCAAGAACTGAAACAATTTCTACATCATGTGTCAGATGAGTCATCTCTTTCTAGCTTGATGTCTCAACCAATAAAATGGGAAGAATAAATAAATCCACCACTACAAATTGAAAGAACCGTCCCATTTAAGTAGCATAATGCTTCAAAATATTCATGTTAGTTTGGGGCTCTTCAGTTCACAACACCAGGCCACAGCAATAAAGACGAAAGTTACAGCCTCATCTACTTTGCACATACTTTCAGTTTAGTTCACTTCCATACCCCACTGGGCAGAAAAATCATTCTGAGAGTTCAAATCCCCCAACCTGACCTGAGTTCTATGGTGCTTATTTTCTGAAAGCATGAGCATCTCCACATCCATTCAGCCACTATTTCTAAATTATGAGTGCATAAAAAGAGATACATCTTTTTGTATGAGGTTTCATAATTCACCTTCACATGACAGAGGTGATAAACGCAAGCAGGTGGCTCCCTGCTAAAATATGTATAATATATATATTACTGTATCTACTATATATTTTCATTCTGGCAAGCAATGAGCTCTTCTTCACCCTGAGATCATAAATGGCATAACCTCAGCCATACTGTAACAGTAAATAACAGGACACAACTAAATCATGGTAATGATATTTTGTGTTTTATAACTACCTTCAGTTTTGGATCTCAAATCCCTTTACAAACAGACATTCATTAGCTCTTGCACTATATGAGATTAGTTTTAACATGCTTCTATAAATTATGAGATAAGACTACTAGGAAATTGGTCACATGCACTCTTTTCTTTAAAGGTTCAAAGAATCAAAACCACTGGATCTCAACAGGAGGTGATCTATTCCCCCAGAAGATATTTGGCCATGTCTAGAGATATTTTTTTGCCTGTCTTACAACTTCTTAATAATTTCTGGCAGTTAGGACAAGATAGGTCAAAAATAGCTTTTCAAAAATAGAAGTCTGAACATGTTTTTTTAATTTTGAAACAATGGAGGTGTACAAATGTTTTTGGTTGCATGGATCACTTGTCATGCTTGAGTCAGTCAGGGCTTTAAATGTACTCATCACTTACATTAGTGTTCAGTGTTCATTTGTACCTGTTAGGAAGTTTTCACCCACCTGCACCTCCTCCCTTCCCCCTGCTTGATTCTGAGTTTTACTTTATCTGTGCACGTGTGCTCATCAGTTAGTTCCAATTTAATACTAAGTACATGTGTTTGTTTTTCCATCTTCTAGATCAGTCATTCTCAACCATCCTTATGCCACAGCCCTTTAATACAGTTCTACAGAACTGCTGCTCTAGATACTTCACTCAGAACAATGATGTCTAGTTCTATCCAAATGGTTGTGAAAGGGGGGTAGGAACAAGATGGCAGCTTCCAACAGAGGCTCCTGTCCAAAAAGAAGGATAGCATCCAGAAACTGCCCAATTGAGCCAAAGACTGGGAGCCCAGACGAGAAAGAGAAGTAATAACTGCAGGTCACCTCTACTGAGGCAAGCTGTGACTTCAAGAAACCAAGCTTCCAGCAGAAAAATTGAACTAAACTCTTCCACCATTCTGAACTTCCAGTACACCCTTCCCCCCTCACTTGATGAACCAGAAGCCTGACCACTGCTGAAATTGAGGGAGGAGGGTTTGAGCAGCACCCACCCTCCCTGTCTGCTAGACCAAGAGCCTACCAGGTAAGAGACTCTAGGGCACGCTAAGCCCCAGCCAGGCCCCAGGCCAGGGACTCCGCTGGGACCCCTGAGCAGCTCCGATCCACGCTCCGCCATGCCTCGGCTCGCTGTCTGACAGGGACAGGGACTCCGCCAGGACCACCATGCGGCTCCACACCATGCACCACTGGGCCTCAGCCAGCCATCCCGAGGCCAGGGACTCCACGGGGACCCCGCGCAGCTCGTCTCCATGCCCTGCAGGGCCTCCATCCCCTGCGGCCAGGTACTCCACCAGGACTTCTGCACAGCTTCACACTGCACCCCACCAGGACTCAGCCCACAGCCCACTGTGGCCAGGGACTCCACCTGCAACTGCGCAGCCCCGCACCCAGATGCCCACTGGGCCTTCGTCTGTCCACCCAGCCAGGAACTCCAGGAGCCTCACAACCTGCATCCTCCTGTATCCTCTCTGCCC
>CAUYRH010112159.1:0-48681 GCA_963574655.1 Perodicticus potto
ATGCCAGGAAGGCTATGTTAATCAGTTTGATGAAAATAGTTCAGATTGTATATGAAACCAGCACATTGTACCCCTTGATTGCACTATTGTACACAGCTATGATTTAATAATAAAGACAATAAAAAAAACAAAAAACAAAAAAAAAAACCAAATGCCTCTTTACATGTCCTCCTTTAAACTCTCGTCTTTGAGTGGGCCAGCTGTTTCTTCTCAGGACCCCGATTGCTACATGTGTCTCGGCCACACCCCCATTACCCTTTTTATTTTCTCTTCTGACGCACTAAAGAAGTCACACAGCCTGGCCAAGCTGCAGCTCTGCACGTCCACTCTCCGGGGAGCATGGTTGATTTATGATGGAATGGGTAGTAGGAGCCTGTTCTTTTCTCCAGCACCTGCAATGAGGCAGGTACAGAGACAGCCTTGGGGGTGCACTGGTGAGTAAGATGCACCTTCCTTCATGGGGCATCCTAGTGACAGCTCATGCCTGCAACTCGCCTGCTGTGGGAGCAAGTCACTGACCCTCCCTTGGACCGTGGCCTTCCATGTGATGGAAGTCTTAGTCTTCTAGATAAACAAAGGCGTTCTCTGCCTTCTGGTGACCTTGGGGATCTCAGACATCGTCCTGGGTGGTAGGAACCCGTCATACTGCTGGGTTCCCCTCAGATCCCCCAGATAGTGCAGGTTACTAGATGTTACTCTTTGAAGAACCACTGTCACCTTTTGGCTAAAGAGGGACAGAGTACCAGAGTGACGACCAGTGCTACCACATGGCTTCTCATAGGGACCTGCCTCGCAGTGGCCAAGGGGTCACAGCCTGTCCTCCCGTGCCCTGCTGTTCTGGTCTGCATGAACAGCACTTCCGGTCGTCTGCATACTTCTACATTTTACAAGTGATGGCATGTGGCCATGGATGCTGCTGCCTGAATCACAGTCTGTGGACTCTGGCGGGGTAGTTAAAGATTAGCCATGGCTTATGCACTGTGTCTCTGCTTTGAAGCTGGCTGGGATTGCTTAGATTCCAGCCTTTTGGCTAAACCAATTGAAAAAGCCTGTTTTCTCCTTTGGAATTTAATACTTTGGACTGAAATTCTATCAGTCATCACAGATAATGAAGGAGATTTCTATTACTGGAATGATACATTCTTGAAGCTTTGAGGTACATTTTTGATGTTCCTAGTCCAGAATTATGTTTTTCTCCTTGACACCTGAACTCCACCCCCACCATCATTCTCCCTGGAGTCTGTATTCTTTTCTCAAGTAAATTTCTCCCCAGCTTCCATCAAGACCTTAGAGCTAGACAATTGATCTTGAGTATTAAAAAATAATATTTCTATGTGGTATATATACATGTATAACATGGAATGCTACTTAGCCATTAAAAAGAATGACTAAGCTTCTCCTTAGCTTACACCAAGACCTTGGAGATAATCAATCTTGAATATTAAAAAATAACATTTCTATGTAGCATGTACATACAAATACACACACCACAGAATACTACTCAGCCATAAAAAAGAATGAAACAATATTTCCTGCAGTGACTTGGATGGAACTGGAGGCCAGTATTCAAAGCAAAGCTTGTCAAGAACAGAAAATAAAGGCAGCATGTTCACTTGTAAGTGGGAGCTAAAGCCATGGTGATGCATGGCCGTGCAGAGTGACTTGATGCGCTTTGGATATGCAGAAGTGGGGAGGGGGAGGAGGAGAAGGGATGAAAAAATTACCTATTAGGTACAATGTCCACTACTCAGCTAATGAATACACTAAAAGCTCAGACTTCACCATTATATAATTCCCATGTAATGAAAAACCATTTGCAGCCCCTAAGTCTGTTGGAAATTAAAAAAAAAATAATAATATTTTCAAACCCAGCAAAGGGAATTAGATAAAACTGTAGCATACACATTTAGGAGTATGGGTCTATATCAACATGCTGATGTGAATTTATTAATATATAAATAAAATTATGCTAGGACATTCAGTATAATCCCATTTTATTAAAAATATGGAATTATATAATCTGAACGGTTAACAGTGGTCATTTCTAAAGGGCTATGGCTAATGATGATTTTCTTCCTTCCCTAAACTATGTCTTCTAACTTTTAAAAATTATCATTTGGTAGTTATGTAATTTTAAGACTTTTTTTTTAAATAAAAAGGAATATTCTCAAATCATCAGTACTGTATACTAGGATTATAATTATCTAAAAACATAGGGCTTGCAGTTATTTCCACTTAAACATAAGGCACATTTCATTTCCTGGAAATAACTGAGAATAAAAACCAAACTGAGCTTCTCCACCTCTCCCATTCTGCATTTTCCTTGCACGTGGGAACAAGGAGTGTGATGCGTCTTGGAGCTGCCTGTCCTTTGTCCAACTTCCAATGCTGAAATAGCTGCCTCTGCCACAGAGACTCTGCTAACAACACCCTTGCCCCCCAGGTCACGGTGGAGTCTTGCTTACCTGGAACTGTACACAGGCCTCTTCATGAGCCTTGAGCTGGCCGATCAGCAGGTAGGTGATGAGCCCTGCCACGAAGGGAAGAGACACCAGGTAGCAGGTGAGAGCCCAGCGTCCCCTCCTCTTGGCCTTGGGCCTGCAGCCACCATCCTCGGGCAGTATTTCCATGCTGGCTGTTTCCCCAAAGCCCAGACTCAGAGCCTCTGCCATACTCCTCCTGCTGGTCTGGAGGCGCCTCTGACTCCTGGCCAGAGACCCCCCCATTAAATAAGCCTTGACAGGGGTTGAATTAATCACTGCCTACTCCTCCCCTTTTCTCTTCCCCCCTCCCTGCCTTGAACACACTGTAGCCCTGCCCTGCAAGGGAATGTACCGCCCACAACAGAAACCAAGTTTGGTTTAAGAAAAAAAAAAGAAGAAGAAGAAGAAGGAGAAGGAGAAGAAGAAGAAGAAGACAGCTTTCCCAAGCATATTTATATACAGTATACTCATGTGCTCCCTCCTTCGTTTACAGAAGGAAGTTAGGAAAGTCCCTGCAGGAGGAGAGAAAGAATTCATCAAGTCAGTGGGTGGAGCAAATTAAGATCTACCTGGTCCCCACACTCTGGAGGCCAGCCAGCCTGGCCGGTCTGGGAGTGCTGCTGCTTCTGGAAGTGAAAGTGAGAGACGGAGGGTGTGTGGCTTGCATACTGGGAAGTGGAAATCACGTTTGCATCAGCCCTCTGCAAAGCTCTGCCTGGCCCTCTGTCTTTTTGAACCTCACAGAACTCATTCCCTTAGTACAGATGGCAATATCAAAGTTGGTGAGGACACTTGCTTTAAGTCATTCAAGGATTAGGACAGAGGAGCTATGAAGATGACCTAGTTCCAAATCATGGCTTGGGGTTCTGGCCTCTACCACACTACTGCCTATGACAGGAAAGTATGTTTCTAGCCTGCACTGAGCATTGTGTAAGCAGAGTGTATAAAGTCATAAATAGAAGTGACTGTGAGGAGGGGACATTGACTCCTACTGCCTGATTAGTTCCAAGTTAATTGATCGCCAGTGACATGCCTTTCTGCACATTTGGGAGTGGAACTGTGATCACGTGTTAGGGCCACAATAGGTGATTAAGGTTCACATTTATTAACTGCTTACTTTGTGCCAGTGTTCCAAGTTAAATGTGCCAATAAAATTATGTGATCTTGGGATAACTTGTGGAGTAGTAAAGTCATTATTCCCATTTTCCAGATAAAACTGAAGCCTAGAGGTTAAGTGGTAAAAGCCAGTATTGGGACTCAGGCAGGCAGAGCTTCTACCCCATTGTGCTCTACACAACACACACTATGCATTGTGTGGGACACAGACGCCTGTACCCACCCTGCCCGGGAGGAGGTAACCCCTCCAGTGAGGGGATGGGGAGGCTACCTGGAGAAAGAGGTGGTGTTGGAACTGGATCTTGGATCTTACGGAGGAGAGATCTCAGAAGAGAGTGGAAGGCCCTGCAAAAAGATGGGTTCTAGAAATAAAAAAGCTTAAGGGATGGCTGTGGAGTATGACAACAGTTTGACCACAGTGTCCATTTAATTGTTACTTCAGCTTATGTCACGGCCAAAGCCCTTCAAGGTACTTGGAAAGGCCTTTCATGTCCTGATTCCTGCTCGCTCTCACCCCTCCCCAATGTCCAACCTCACCTCTTACTACTTTCCCAAGCTGCAGTCCCCAGACAGACTACAGGCTGGCTGTCTTGTCACACAAGCTGTTCTCTCTGCTGTGGGAGCTACCAGTCCTGTGCCCTTCCTCCCACCTTGCTCTCCTATTCATTCACTCTGAAGGAGATTTTTTTGCATCACCGTGTCTCCAAGACTGGGTGAGATGCTCAGACTCTATGTTCATATAGCTTTCCACTCTTCCCTATCATTTGAACACTTTAAGTTGTCTGTGTTTGGCTATTTTTCTGTCTCCCCACAAGACCATCAGATTTGGGAGGGCAGGTACCAAGTTACATCTTTTTCCCATGGCTGTTACTCCTAACATATGAATTGTCCCATAGGGGAGGACATCTGACACATATGCAAAGAATTCTAGCAAAGAATGATTTTCATGTTCCACGGTTACTCTTTTTTGGTTTAACACATTGTGAACTTATTTGAGACTAACCTAAATCTTTGCTATTGTAACATCAACTTTCATTTGACGACTGAGTAGTATTCCATGATATGAATGTACCACAGTTTGACTCTTCACCCACTGAAGGACATTTGGTTTATTTCCAGTGTTGAGATATTATGAATGAAGGCTGTTGTGAATATTCATGCTCAGGTGTTTGTGTGAACATGCTTTTATTTTTCCGGTATAAAGGTCTATGTCTGAAATTGTTGGAACATATGGTAAGCACAGGTTTAATTCTGAGGGTAACTGTTCTGTTACCCTGAATGGTTGTACCAGCAAATGTGTGAAAGATCCAACATCCTTCCTGCATTCTCTCTCCAGCATTTGATGTTATTACCATTTTTTGTTATAGCCATTCTGATAGGTGTATAGCAATATCTCACTGTGGTTTGAATTTACATTTCCCTGATGGCTAATAATTTTGAACATATTTTTATGTACATATCTGCCATCTGTTTTTCCTCTTTGCTGATACGGGCATCCAGTTTTGGCTGCTATGAAGTTCTTCTTCTTTTTTTTTTATTGAATCATGACTGTGTGCATTAATGCAATTATGGGGTACAATGTGCTGGTTTTATATACGATTTGAAATACTTTCATTTTCTTAGTTGTTGTGTTAAGACATTTATATTCTACACTTGGTGAAGTCGTTCTTGTTTCCTTCTTGATTCTCAGTGGATTCAACAGAAAAAGGTAAAACCACTTACAGGTAAGTGATAAGTCACTGCACTTGAGTGCCCACTGTGTGCAAGATCGCGTTCTAGGTACTGAGGATAAAACATTGAAGAGAACAGACAAAAATTGCTGCTTTCATGAAGCTTCTATTCTATTCTAGTAGGAGAGATGGCTAGTGAATACAATAAATTACAGGACATTTTATGGAGGGAAGTGGTTTAAGGAAAAAACACAGAAAATGGAGCTAGACCATTATCTTTATTGCAATAAAATAGGGTGATCAGAAAGGCCTGAGAGGACATTTGTGTGATGACCTGAGGTCATGTGGTGTCTGAGGGAGAGAGCTGACCTCGAAGAAGGTGTGCATGGCATGTGTGACCAGGTTGGCTGGGACAGTGAGAGCAGAGCAGTGCAAGAGCTATGAGGTCAGCAGTGACAGAGGAGGCTTATCATGCAGGACCTCTTGGAACTAGGTAGGATGCAGCTTTACCTTTGGCGAGTGGATGTCTTTGGAAAGTGTGGCACAGAGGGCTGGCAGGTTCTGGTCTCACTTTTAAAAGGTCATCCTGGCTGCTGTGTTGAGAGCAGCCTGAAAGAAGGCCAGTTTGAACACCTGTGCAGTCATCTAGACAAACTATGATGGTGGCTTGGTTAGGATAGTGGCACTGAGGGTCACAGAAATAGTGGGTCCTGGATATGTTTTGAAATACAGAAGACACAATTTCTTACCAAGCTGGATGTGGAGTGAGAGAAACAGAGAAGAGCAAAGTCCAAGATTGAGGTTTGAACACAGCGTAGATAAAGATGTCTTTAATGGAGATAGGAAAGAATGTGGTGGAAGTTTGAGATCTTGGATTGAGACTAGTGCCACTTAAAGGGACTTTTAGATGCCTAGGCAGAGATGATCTGGGGCAGCTGGATGGAAAGTGTGGGCTCCCAAGGAGAGCTTGTATGGAAGTGGTAATTTGAGAGTTGTGCTCAAAGTGGAGGTGTTCCATAAGGGTCCTCCAGTCCTGTACCTACAATTCCTGGGGCCATGTTTTAGAAAAGCATTAGGTTGAACCATCTGAAGTTGCCAACATCCAACATCTGTTCACCTTTGAGTTACAGTAATAACCTAAAAAATGGTTCTCAGATGACCTAAAAAGAAACTCAAGAAATCAGCAATCTCATAATGACACAAAATCCAGAAACAATTGTAAAAGACTGATAAATTCAACTACATTAAAGGAAAACCAAAAACAAAGAAAAAAAAAACAAAACAAAACACAACCACACTTCCAAATGTTGAAGTGGGAAAAGATGTTTGCAACTTTTATCACAAACAATGAGCCACTATTTTATTGTACAAACTAGAAATATTTCTGTAGCCCAACAACCTGCTTATACTGAACGTGATAGATGAGGAGTCCAAACAACAACTTATGCCTTTGCTGCCAAATTACTTATAAAAGCCTTCAGTTTTTAGAGCTTTTGGGTTTTAGATTATGGACTTGTATTATCATGGTGGTGGTGGTGGTTATTATCACCATTCTGTGTGGCATTAGCGGGGCTGAAGTGGGCCAGTAAGTGGAAGTTACTGAGAGGGAAATTTCAGCTCCATTTTAAGACTCTATAAATCATGCTGCTCCCTTAGGTGAGAACTCTGTTTCCAGGTCAAACATAGGACCCGAACAACCACTGACAGGGGATATTTTAGAATAAATTCAATAATTGAAGAGGGGATTGAAGTTGTATAGCTCTTGATCTTACTGAGACAGAATGACTCTAAATCATTTCTACTTTTCAGGTCTTATTCTCTCCATCTGTGAAACGGGGCCTGGGACTTGAACTTGGTGATTGCTAAGGATACTTATGACATTGATGTCTTCAAGTTTCTGTGTCTTCTCTTTGCTCGCAGCCCATCTGTCTCTGCACATCTTTGCTTACATCCTTGTTTGCTGAGTAACCCTTATCTCAGATTGTACCATAGCAATTTCTCTAAGATACGCAGAGAGAGGTCAGCATGGGTAGCTGGGATAGGTCAGCAGACATTTTTCTGGTTGCTTCTTGAGTGAGAAAATCTTAAGAAAAAAGATCATTTTTTTCTTGATATCTAAACATGTCTCTGTAAGAGTGCTAATCTGGGGCACAGCTATACTTCCCTGGACTGGCATTAATGGATGCAGGGCCTGCCCTTCCTGGTTTTCTTGGGAAATGAACTATTTGGTCAAAGAGAATTTTTCTGTGGCTTGACCCACACCCATCTAAAGGACAACAGAAAAAGGTCAACTAAATCTTTTAAAGATGTAGCTTAAACTTTTAAAAACATTTTAGGGTTATTTTTTAGGGTTAAAAAAGTAACATATTTTACTTTTGAAAACTAGGAAAAAAAAAAAAAAGGAAGACAGTTGAGTTCCATGAACCACAAAGAGCAATGTTATTCCTATGCTGAATATGTCCTGAAAATTAGGCTTATAGAATTTTTTCTTCTTTTTCTTTCTCCTTAATCACTGTTTTCCTGCTTTGCTTAAATCTAGCTTCTCTTTAGATAGATCAAAATTCTCAAGAGGGGGAGAGCCAACTCTTCCACTCATAGGCATGTACACGTATCCATGAGAAACCCTTACATATGCTAAACACGAGATAAGTACAAGGAACAAGGATCTTCACTGTAGCAGTCACCACAGTAGGACAGACTTGGATGCACACCAAATGCCTGTCACCAGAGAAGCCAGCGAATGAACTGTGGTGAGCCACACAATGGGGCATTGTACAGCCCAGATGAAGGAGCAATAGCAACACCTCAATGTAGATGAAATCTTAACATGATAATATCAAATAAAGAAGTAAGTTCCCAAAGATTATATATCGCAAAGCTCACGTAAAGTGAAAACTAATGTATGTGTGCATGCCTACAAGTGGATATGTACAAGTTCACAAATAGCTAGTTGAAAAAGAGACAAAATCATGATGATCATTGGACTCAGGAGGATAGATGCTCTGAGCAGGGGAAGTTAGAAGGTACATTAGAGAGGGGTTTTGTATGGTGTCATAAATTACTTCTCAGTGTCTTGGCTTTCATTTATGTGATGCTTTAATAGGCACTTATAACACCGTAATTCATTAATTAACTGGCTAAATAAAAGGCAGCCCAAGCATGGACCTTGATGACAGTGGGACATGATCCAATGGTTATGGTGATTCCAACTCTGTGTATCGGACATACTAAAAGTAGAAAAGAACTAGGAAGTCATTGGGTGCTGTATGTGGGCCTATCCTATCATTCATGTGGATGAAAGTTAGTACACAGATTCCAGGGTATCTACTTTTACTTTCTTCTTAGTTCTTGGCTCTGGACCAGGCAGCTGATATTGCCAGGGACATGACATCTTGATGAACCTGGTCCCATTGTTAAAGCTAATACACATTTCCTTAAAAGAGCCCGGGGTTAGGATTTTGCATCTGTTGGCCATTTGCTTACAGCGAGGCTGTAGGAGAAGACCTGCCTCTGGACAGGTGACAAGCTCTGGCTGAGAGAAGAGTGCCCATGTGGAGAGTAGACTGGCAGAGTGTTTGAAAGGAAGAGGGGGTGGCGCAGAGCTGGAGACATGTACTAGGTAGTGGCCGAGCATCTGCACATTCTCAGCTAGTAAAGAGAAGCCCAAGGAGTCTTGGCCAATCTCATGGACTCTCTCCCTTTTTTAGCTTGACACTATCACTCAGTTTTAACCAATAATGCTGCCAAGTTGTGAGGCCTGGCTTTGGGTTAGGGCCTTCTCTCTTTCCTGGGGTATCTACTCAGTGGCCCAGACTCTCAGAATGTAGAGATACACAGACAACCCAGTCCTAAAGTTGGGGGTCATATCACTTTGTGACTGTAGCCATGCTTCTCAGGAGGATATCAGTGGCTTGAGTTGAGTTGAGTGGGCCTTGATGTTAAGCAGCAGAAGGCTAAGCCATACTTTGCATTCATGGTGGCAGCCCTGGGCAACTTCAGATCTCCCTCTTTTGAGTGTGCCCAACACACACCTCAATGACTGCAGTCTTAATCACACTGCATTGTCATGATTTATTTATCCAGCATTCCTGCCCACTAGCCTGTGAGCATCTCAAGGGTAGAGACTCTGTCTTTGTCATTGCCAAGTCTCCCAAGTTCAGGGCATTGCAGATGCTAAATAGATGTTTGAGGGAACACCATGTATTACACCTTGTGATCAGTGCCCGGTGAGTGGGACCTTAAAGTGGGCATAGATTATTACCAGTTGGGAGGCATCCAAGGGGAGTTTAGAGAGTGACATATAGTATCTTGGATGGGCTTGGATGTCATGGATGGAGATGGGGGAGGAGGATGAGGATGGGGATGAGGGAGTTTGGTGATGGCAGTGATGGTGTGGGGATATTCAAAGTAAATAACAATGGGAACTGTGTGTCTGCTGGCCCCACTGGGTAGACTCTGGCTGTAAGTCATCAGTAGGGCCATTCCTATGCCTACAAGCTGCAAGTCAGCCCAGAAGATGGGCGGGGCATGGGGGTTAGGGTTATGCAGAGGTGGAATGGGGATAAATGTTTCAGCATTTTCATCTTTATTCTTCCTTTGCATCAGGAGCTTTCTGTTCATAACCTTTCTTGATTTTCTCTCAACCTTCACAAATAGGCACTATCAACTCCAAATCTGGGGAGTAGGGAACAGTCCCATAAGGACAATGCGAGTAGAAGGGCTGGTGCTGATGTTGAACCCAGGTCCCAAATTCCTGGGGCTGTTCTCTGTTTTCCTCTGGGGGGTCAAGGTGGGGGCCAGGATGTGAAGGGGAACCTTTAGACACATCCAGGAGAGAGTTGGTGGGTAGGGAGCAGGAGATGAGGCTTCAGCAGAAGGCCAGAGGATAAAGGACCCTATTTGGTCATCTGTACTCAGGGACGTTCTGTTTCTTCTTAGGCAAGAAAGTTCATGGTGGCCCCACCCTTGACTTGGCCTTTCTGGGGAATGTTTCTGGAACTGGACACAAAGCTCATGCTCTATGGAAAGAAAAATTCTGTCCTGGAATCAGGGCCAGAGATAACTTTAGGATTTCAAGGGAAAGGCTGAGCATGGCCTGCTGGGCTGGAGATGAGTAATGCCTGGTTGGGGCAGGAGCACTACTATAGGGATGAAAAGAATGTGATTAACAAAAGGAAAAGTTGGACAGAGAACTGACAGACTGGTTTGTCCCTTCAGAAACTGAAGATGTAGTTGGATAAGTAAATAGTTTAAGTAGCAGCTATGGTAAGAGAGAAACCAAAGGACCAGTTTCCTGGGGCAGGAGGCAGCATTTTTAAACAAAATATTTCTGAGCAATATATTGATGGAGGCAGTGTGATAGAGAGAAGGACAGTGCAGAAAGAAGTGGAAAAATGTACAGAAACAGAGACAGACCAAGATGAAGGCAGAAAAACCCAAAGAAATCCAAATCAAATGACACAGAGAGAGACAACAAGCAAGAAGCCAGAGATCCAGGGGAAAACATGGAAACCAGGACGAGCAAACCAAAGACACAGAGAAAAAGACAGAAACGAACAGAGGAAGGGGAACAATGACAGAAACACCCAAAGTATATTCGTGTTTAATGGAGGAAACACAGTTGGACTTCCTGAGGAGGACAGCATGCTGGGCATTTGGTCCTCCCTGGCAGAATGGGCTGAAGTACTCCATGGACATAAGTTTCTGTCCTTTCCTCTCAGTCATAGCCCATTCTGGCTGCTATAGCAAAAATACCTTATAAACAACAAAAACTTGTTCTTTATGCTTCTGGAGGCTGTGAAGTCCAAGGTCAAGGTATGAGCACATTCAGTATCTGGAGAATTTTCTGGTGAGCATTCTTGCTGAATGCTCATATAGAGGAAGAGATAAATCAGCCTTTCTGTTCTTTTATTATGCAAAGGACACTTTCCCATTCATCTTGAAGACCTAACTACATCTCAAAGGCTCTACCTTTTAATACTAAAGCATTTGAAATTAGGCCTCAACAAATTCATTTTTTTTGAGGGGGAGGCACAAACATTCCTCCTTGATGTGTGGATACTGCCGGTTAGAGGCCACCTTTAATGTGCACCTTCCATGTAATCACAGCACTTTAGCACCGGAAGAGGCTGTGGAGCCAGCTGCTATTCCCATTGCCCATCCCAGATCCCAGCTTCCATCTCTGCTCAGTCCTTATTCTCAGAACATCTTTCCATAGGCTGAGCTGCCCCTCTGTGACTTCCACATTCTGGAAGTAACACAGGAGCAGATATAGTGTTGCTTTCTCTCTTGGCTCTTCTGGTTTGTTGATGACAGTGGTCTTGTTCCCACTATGTTCTTCTTCAGGACAATCTTCTGCAATTCCTGCATGGTGCTATCCATCAGGACAGGCTGGGTTTTGCTGTAGTAGCAAATGATCCCAAGATCTCCGATGCTTCCAGGAACAAAGGTTTATTTGTTATTCATACTATACACTCATTGTGGGCCAGAACAACTCTGCTCCAAGTCATATTCACTCCAGGACCCACATTGTGGATTATGGTAGGTGCAGAAAAAGAGTCTCCATACTCTATTTCTGATAGTTCCTTCCAGAAGTGACACATGTCACTTTCATTCATGTTGCATTGGCCCAAGTCCATGACAATGAAGTAGGGAAAAGAAATTTGTAGTCAGGGAAGGACAGCAAATATTTGTGAACAATAACAGTCTCCTACAATTTCCAGCTTTCTGCTGAAGGTATTCCCCCGTTGACAGAGGCTTTCAGGTTTACCGATATTTCTCCTGATGTTTGGGAGTGAGAACTGAACAAGGAACATGCAGGGAGGTGATGCTTTTGGGACACTAGATGATTATACCCATGAAAAGTCCTCCTCCCTTTTAGAACTACCCCATGTACAACATGTACCTACTGAGTTTGCTGAGATCATGGAGGGGACATTTGGCATTAGCTGGGACATTTGATTGTCCCAACTGGAGGTTGTGGTGCCGTCAACACCCAGTGTGCAGGCCAGACATGCTGCAAAGCATCCTGCAATGCACAGGACAGCCCCCTCACAACACAAATAATTATTCAGTCCACAACGTCAACATGTCCAAAGCTTTTATTTGCTGGTTTAGGGGATCAGAAACCTTGGGGTGGAATTGGTGCTCACTCCTTCATTCAACAGACACAGAGTGTCAGTGGGAGGTTGGAGAAAGGTGGAGGGGTAGGATTTGTCAGGGTAATTAACATTAGTTAATTACTAATTAACTGCACTTATAATAACTGCACTTAATAATAATTACTAATTATTTGCACTTCATGCAAATAAATGTCTTTGTCTCAGATGGAAACTGCTGCAAGCTCAGTCCTCTGCCCACTCCTAAGAAGGCTACATGCAGAGTTAGTGTTTTTACTTTTGCTGCAAAAGGGCAACCTCCTTAAATCTCAGTGTCTTAAACAATAAAAGTTTATTTTTCACATCATGTTTGGGGAAAATCCGTTTTTCTTCTGATCAACAGATGCATTTTTTCCCATATGGACAATGTCAGCCTGGTAATGGATCAGTTTTCCTCACTGATTGGGCTATTGGCAACTCCTTATAGCAACTGTTCTTTGTGTTAGCTGACGTTCCCTGGCTCTCCTTATTATTTAACACTCATTTGCACATTAGTCTGAGTTCTTCTCTCACTCGCCCCTCAGCTTTATTGCACAGAACGGGTTCTGTTCGGTTGCTTCCAAATACCTTTGTGATGAGATGAGCTATAAACCAAAATGAATGAAACAGGATTTATTTCTGGCAGATGGCCACTGGGAAAGAGAAATCAGGGAAACTGTAAGTACCTCTTTCCTTTCTTAAAAAAAGGAAAGTGGAGCTTTGGGTCCTGGCTTAAGTTGTGTTTTCCCATTTGCTTTCACTGGGACAGGGAGGAGGCGAGAAGACCTTTTCTCCTGGGTCTTTTGGGGAATCACTTCATGCAAATAAATGTCTCCATCTCAGAAGGAAACTGCTGCGAGCTCAATCCTCTGCCCACTCCCGAGAAGGCTACTTGCAGAGTTGGTGTTTTTACTTTTTCCTTTCTGTTTCCAAATATGAAAGAGAAGAGGAGTCAGGAGACCAGTCACAAATTAGCTGTGTGACTTCAGGCTATTTAATGCCACCCTCAACCCTCCCTGTTCCCTGGTGTCCAGAAGAACAAGTGAGCTGAGAACCCATCCAGATCCGTGGTTCTCATCTGTGTACCGAGGAGGGGCTATTTCATTGACATGTATTTTTTGATTCTCTTGTATGAGTGGGACTTTATTTATTTAAGACAGAGTTTCACTCTTTTGCCCTGGGTAGAGTGCTGTGTTATCATAGCTGACAGAGATCTCAAACTCTTGGGCTCAAACAGTCCTCTTGCCTCAGCCTCTCAAGTTGCTGGGACTATAGGAGCTTGCCATAACGTCCAGCCAGTTTTTCTATTTTTAGTAGAGACAGAGTCTCACTTTACTCCGGCTGGTCTTGAACTCCTGAGCTCAGGGGATCCACCCACCTTGGCCTCCCAGATTGCTGGGATTACAGCCGTGAGCTTCCACACCTGGCTGATGAGTGGGATTTTAGTGATATCCAAACCCTTTATTCAGAAGAAGCCCGCTCTGCTCCTATGAGTGTGGAGGAAATGAGGGGCTTGGAGGCCCAGGCCTGGGTCTCACTAGTGACAGTCTTAAGAGATGGGTCACAATATGAACCCTGGGCCCCCCCTGATTTCCACACAACCCATCGTTGGGTAATATGGGCAAACCAGGTGGCCTCCTTAGGCCTCGGTGTCCTTATGGATCACAACAAGATGACCATCAGAGAACCATATGATGTGAAGAGTAAATGACGTCATGCTCACTAAGTGCAGGGCACATGGTACAGTACACATCTCTGGTAACTACCCTTCATCCGGTCAGACGCAGCTGGATTGGGGTGTGACCACCAGCGGGACTGAGCCAGGGTGCCCTCTCCCAGGGTCCTGCTAACTGTCCTCCTTCCCCTTGGAAGAAATCAGAAAATAACTGCCCCATCCACTTTCCCTAAATGGGATGGCAGGAAGGTACAGAAACTTTCTCATGGCCATGCTTCCAGACAGCCAGCCTGCTGATCTCGACCACTCCTTAGGACATCCTAGTGAAGTGGGTATTATATTATCCTCGGCTTTGCACAGGGAGGTAATAAGTGAGCTGCTAATAAATGAGGAAGCTGGGATTTGAATTCATGTTTTCCCAACTTCACAGCCTGTGTGCTCACCACTTTGAAAAATTTGAAATCTGGGATGGTCTTTTGAAGAGCAAGGCGATATGGTTTATTTAGTAAATGCATAGGATTTGGGACTGGGGGGTCCTGAATTGGAATTTCACCTTCATCTGATGAGCTCGTTACAATCTCCATGCTGAGCTCCCTTTCTGGCATTGTTAAATTGTGGGCAACACCGTCTATTAGGGCTGTTGGAGGATAGAATGTTGCCGAGAGACATCTGCCCCATCTGGTCCTTGTCAGCTAAATTGTACTTTTGACAGCAGTGGAGACACCGTGGACATTGCTTGTGTTTCTTCCCTGCAGCACTGAGTGTGGTGTCCGTGTTCTCGGGGAGGATGAAAACCTCATGCCACAGTGTATCATGCGGTCCCCCCATCCCCTGGGTATCCAGGCCTTTTCTTTGAGCGCTAGACCAGCACAGATAGTAGGCTGCTGGGAAACTCATAATATAAACAGGACTGAAATTGTCATGTTGCCTTTAATGTACAACTCCTCTGTGTCTCCAGAGTGGTCCCAAGGCAGGACTCTGTGGGTCCTTCTTGACTTCTCCCAACATCTCACTTTCCTCACCAAGCAGCATTGCCCCTGGTCCTTGCATTCGTTTTCTTCTATCATGCCCGCTGCCTCTTTTCTGGGCTAGGCTGCCACACCTCTCACCTGGACTCTGCCTCCACTCCTGTCCTCCCCATTGTCCCAACACTGCAGCCAGAACGATCCTTCTCCTGGTGACTCTCACCAGCTCTCCACTTCCTTGTCTTGGGATATAGCCCGGCTCCTCAACTGGCACATAAAGCGCTTCTCATTCTGGCTGCTCCATCTTTCCATCATCCTTTGGCTTCTTGCCCCTTATTTTTCTAAGTTTCAGCCATATGGGACCGTTTACAATTTCTTCTTTGCCCTGAGTTGAGTATCCTAGTGCTATAGTTCACAGCAATCTCAAACTCTTGGGCTCAAGTGCTTCTCTTTCATCAGCCTACTGAGTCTCTGGGACTACAGGCGGTTGTCATAACTCCTGGCTAGATTTTTTCCTTTTTTTTTCATTTTTAGTTTTAGGAGAGACAGGGTCGGCTCGGTGCCTGTGGCTCAACGGGCTAAGGCACCAGCCACGTACACCTGAGCTGGTGGGTTCAAATCCAGCCTGGGCCCTGCAACCAAAAAATGGTCGGGCTTTGTGGCGGGTGCCTGTAGTCCCAGCTACTTGGGAGGTGGAGGCAGGAGACTCGCTTGAGCCCAGGAATTGGAGGTTGCTGTGAGCTGTGATGCCACAGCACTCTATCCAGGGTGACAGCTTGAGGGTCTGTCTCAAAAAAAAAAAAAGGAGAGACAGGGTCTCATTCTTGCTCAGGCTAGTCATGAACCCCTGAGCTCAAGTGCCACCCCTCTTGGCCTCCCAGAGCACTAGGCCACAATTTCTTGAAGACACCACACTTTCTCTTCTTTTTAACCACTTGAATATGCTTTCGCCTAGCCTGGAACACTTCTCTGCCACTTTTGCTTTGACCTAGTTGACTGCTTCATGCCTTGCATTAGGGTTCACTTCCCCTTGGGAGCCTTCTCTGATCCCTAAACCTGGGTCAAGTATTGTCACTCATTGCCTAACCGCGGGACGTGTTCTGAGAAACACATCCTTGGATGATTTTATCCTTGTGTGAACAACATACAGTACGCTCATCCAATTCTGGTGGTGTATACACACCCAGGCCAAAAAAGGTCTAGCCCAGGGGTCCTCAAACTTTTTAAACAGGGGGCCAGTTCATTGTCCCTCAGACCGTGTGAGGGCCAGACTATAGTTTAAAAAAGAACTATGAACAAATTCCTATGCACACTGCACATATTTTATTTTGAAGTAAAAAAACAAAACGAGGGCGGCGCCTGTGGCTCAAAGGAGTCGGGTGCTGGCGGGCTACATGTCATAGTTTGAGGACCCCGGGTCTAGCCTATTGCTCCTAGGCTGCAAATCTGCCTAGTATGTTACTGTATGAATATTGACAACTATTGTAACACTGTAGCAAGTATTTGTATGTCTAAGAATATCTAAACATAGAGACAGCACAGTAAAAATATGGCTTATTTGAGGAAAAATAGAGCACCTGTATCAGGCACTTACCACAAATGGAGCTTGCAGGACTGGAAGTTGATCTGGGTAAATCAGCGGATGAGTGGTGAGTGAACGTGAAGGCTTCGGGCGCTACTGCGCATGACTGTACTCTGCATAACCAATGTACACTTGGTCTACACTGAATTAATAAAAACACTTTCTTTCTTCGATAATAAACTAACCATAGCCTACTGTAACTTACTACTTTATAAACTTTGTACTTTTTAAAAAGCTTTTTGAGTATTTTGTATAACATTTACCTTTAAGCAGACAGGCTTGGTACAGCGGTTCAAAAATATTTTCTGTCTTTATAGCCTTACTCTATAAGCTTATTTCCATTTTCTAATTTCTTTCTTTCTTTTTTTTTTACTTTTTAAACTTTTTTAGTTAAAAATGAAGATACAGGCAGAGCGTAGTGGCTCATGCCTGTATTCCCGGCACTCTGGGAGGGGGAGATGGGTGAATTGCCTGACCTCAGGAGTTGGAGACCAGCTTGAGCCAGAGTGAGAACCTGTCTCTAAAAATAGCTGGGTTTTCTGGCAAGCACCTGTAGTCCCAGCTACTCAGGAGGCTGAGGCAGGAGGATTGCTTGAGCCTGAAAGTTTGAAGTTCCTGTGAGCTATAACACCACAGCGCTCTACTGAGGGCAACAAAATAAGACTGTCTAAAAAAAAATGAAGACAGAACACATACTAGCCTAGTCCTACTCAGAGTCAGGATCATTAATATCCCTGTCTTCCACCTCCACACCTTGTCTCCCTCGAAGGCTTTCAGTAGGCAGTAGCACACGACAACACTGTCTTCTGGAAAACCTCCTGAAGGAGCTGGCTGAGGTTGTTTAATAGTTAACATTTTTTTTTTTCAGCAAAGAGATAAAATAATGATATAATTTATAGTATGCTAAGTACATCAACCAGTGACATAGTCGTTTACTATCATTATCAAATATTATGTAGTAGACATAATTATATATACTGTGCTTTTATACGATGGCAGTGCAGCAGGTTTGTCTATGGTGGCGCCACCACAAACACGTGAGCAATGTGTTGTGCTGTAGTGTGTTGGCTTAAATGTCAATGGGCGACAGGATGCCAGAATCCTACAGGACCCCTTTGTATATGAAATGTTACTGTGCGGAGCATGACTGTCCCTCCTTGAGGCTTCCTTGCTGGGGCATTTATTGCTCTGGGCTGTAACACATTGACGTGTTTGTCTTTGTCACCAGACTGAGTTTTTTTTTTTAAGTCAGCACATGTGTGTTGTTCTATAATACAATCCCCAGTGCCCAGCACACACATTGTCACTGCAAATGTTTCGAGCCCACCTGCACGATAGGTGGTGTTGCATGATTTAAAGAGTACGTACTGTACTGTGAGTGGCTTAATAAAGGCGGTATATTATAGCCTGGAGCACTACTCAGCCATAACATAAAAGGTGAACTAATACCTCTTGTATTAACCTGGATGGAACTGGGGACCATTCTTCTAAGTGAGGTATCACAGGACCTGAAAAACAAACACTGCATTTGCTCACTATTAAATGGGAACTACTCGATCAACACTTCTGCGTACATATGGAAATAGCAGTTATTGGCAATCAAGCAGGTGGAGGGAGAGGTAAATTCACACCTAACGGGTACAATGTACACTGTCTGATGGGCACATTTGTAAATTTAACTCAAACTGTGCAAAAGCAATTTTGTAACCAATATGTTTGTTCCCGTGTGACATTCTGAAAAAAAAAAAAAAAAGAGTATTTACCATGAGGAGGAGGAAAGAAACCAAGGCAGTGAGCTATAGACTCTGACAAAGGAACAGTCATGACCAATCCTGAAACTGGCTTGGAGTCACCTCTGCCTACCTTACCACCTCCAGGAATTCAACAGGTGAATTTTCTCATTTGGTGGAAATATGACGGAAGGTAAATTAAAAACAAATTTTGTACTTGACCAGGAAGGGAAGCTATGTTCCTATTGTGTGGTCCAGATTTCATGGGGGGGGATCCAAAGAACCAGGGGCTGTAGGACCTGTGAGTCATTCTTAGCCATTAGGGAATTTATTAACTTGACAGACCAGATGTGCTTTGGGCATGTTTTTAGATGAGGATTTCTCAGCTTTGGCACTATTGCTGGGTTGGGCCAGATACTATTTGCTGAAGAGACCTGTTCTCTGCTATGTAAGTTGTGTAGAGAGACAGAGAGACCTGGGTGTGAATTTTGGTATTTATTAGCTCTTTGATAGTGGGTGAGTGATACTGAACCTCTCTGAGCCTCAATTTCCTCATTGGTTTTTACCCTTAAGATGTTGGCGATACTCCTTCAGCCCTAATGTTGAAAATCAAACATGCCTCCAAACATTGCCTATGTCACCTATGGGGACAAAGTCAGCCCAGGCTGAGAACCACTGTCCTAGAAGAATTAGGATCAGAGCCCATCTGCTGGGATCAAAGAAGCACTGGGTTAAAGCTCAGTTTGAACTCCATGGCCAGCTCTGTCATTTAGTGAAGTTATTTTTCGCAAGTTCTATCTGAATTCAACATCAGGCTGTTTGATTTCTGGCCAATGGCTGACCTCCCTGGAGAGCAGCCTTCTTCTCTTAAGTAATACAATGATGCAAGTCCACAACGGCTGTCCGTGCTTCTGGGATCAGTTTTGGGCTCAGGAATGAACTGGATGTTGGGCAAGTTCAGACCTCTGGATGGGGATCTGTGGCCTGGCAACCACAATCTGGTGAAGGGATTCATGCCCCTGCTGGCTCGGCATGGCGTGTCTCCATTGGCTGGCTCTGCTCCCTCCTTGGGCTTCGCCAACTATTTCCAGGAGGACACTTTCAGACTCAGCCATTTCTTGGCATCCCTCCTTCCCTAACAGTTTAGAATGTCAGAGTAGAAAAGTGCTTAGAAACATTTGGTAGGAACTCTTTGCACCAGAGGGGGAAACTGAGGCTTGGAAGAGGGAGGAGACGTAACCAAGGTCACATAGTGGGCTAGATAAGACCCCTTTTTTTACCCAAGGTGCCCTAACTCTGTAAGCTCACCCCCAGGTCTGCTCAACCCTTGGTAGAACTCTTTATCATAACCTTGTCCTGGCATTGGTTTTTATTTCACTGAAACTTAAATCTCTTTGGTTTTACATTTCCTGCCTCCTCCTTTCTTCTTAGTGATAGCCATTTAATGTAAAAGTAGGACTACAACACTTTAGCAAGAAATAATGGGCTTACATTGCCTCCCAAGTGCAACATTTTGTTTTTAATTGAGCTTTAATTCAATGAAATGAAACTAATGGTAGGATTTTGAGGCACTGAACTACGTTTAGAAAGACTTTTGTAGTAGCTGGACCCTTTTAGGAACTGTCCCTATCCTTGGAGGCCATCTAGTCTACCATTGCGTGGGTTGCATGCTGGAGTTATTTTCTATCTTGTGATTTAAAGTCGTGGTCCCCAACCCCCAGGCTGTGGACTGGTATCAGTTCATGGCCTGTTAGGGGATGGGCTGTACAGGAGGAGGTGAGTGGGGAGCGTGCAAGCAAAGCTTTGTCCGTATTTGCAGCCACTCCCCATCACTTGCCTCACTGCCTGAGTTCCGCTCCCTGTCAGGCCCCCCTGCCACCCCATCTAGTTCCTGCCCTTGTCTATGGAAAAATTGTCTTCTATGAAACTGGTCCTTGGTATCAAAAAGGTTGGGGACCCCTGTAGAGGAGAGAACATGGGCTTTGGACATAGGTTCAAATTCTAGTTCCACCACTTAATAGCTTGTGTGAATTTACTCCAAGGATAACACTATTTCAAAATGATCATAGGGGGCGAGTCATGTTCCATGTGTTACCTTCATGTGTCTTACAACAACTACGGGAAGAAGAGTTTACAGTTTATAGAAGAGAAAATTGAATGGCAGAGAGTTTAGGACAAAAGTTACTACTTTTATTAAGTAATAAAAGTATCAGACCTAAGAGTTGAACCCAGGGAAATCTGGCTCATGATTATACATGACTAGATGGAGATTAAAAAAACATGATTGGGTGTACCATAACTTTCTTGAACTTGAGTTTCTTAGAATGCTAAAATGGGATGATAATACCTTCAAAGAACTTCTGTGAGGATTAAATTAAATAATGCCCATATAGCACCCAGAACCCACTAAATATCTACTAGATATCCAATCTTCCTTTTGGTAGCCTGGGTTCTTCAAGTTATTTTCGATCAGTTACGATTTACTAAGTGCTCACTTGGTGGAGGCAAATTACTAAGTAAGTTTACTTATGTAATTTCACTTAATTTTGCAAGATGCATATGAGGTCAGTATTATTTTTTCCACATTCTCACTGAAGAACAGAGAGAAGAAGAAGGAAACTGCCTAAGTTCAAACACGGAGGAAATGGCAGTCAGAGTTTGTGGTCTTGCCTGGCAGATTCTAAAGCTGCACTCTAGGCCCTAGGCTGTGCTCACCCCCCTCAACTATTCAAAGCTTCAGAAAATCCCAGATGCCCTAAATTATCCCCTTGGGATGTTTCTCACCTTTACAAATTAAAATAATCCAAATTTCATCTCAAATAGAAGATCTCTTCCTTTGGGGGAGATAGGTGTCTTGAGGGCCATCTGAGTTCTATTAAGCCTAAAGGAGGCTGGAGTCAATTCGTGTTTATCCCTGGTGAATTTCTAATTGAGGCTTATTTCCATCCCTCTTTCGTCATACCCAGTATGTCCTCAGGGACTTCAGGCTAATCTTCAGCTGAATTGGAGTGAGATCTAATTAAACCTGCTCCTGATCTGGCCCCAAATCACCCAGCCAACCTCATTTCCCAACATACCTTCTCCTGGATCCCCTGTGACTCACAACTTCCCCAACTCTCTGAGCTCTGTAGCCAGTCAGGCCCTAGATCTTCTTGTGGCACTTTCAAATCCGATGCAGCCCCGTCTTCAGCTGATCAAAACATTTCTTCTCTCTAAGGCCATGTCTGCAAGTGTGGAAAAGTTGGGGGAGGGAGAAGGTCAGAGTCACAAGTTTGAGGCCAAAATCATCAGAATGAAAGCTCATTATCTCTTTATCTCTGTACCTGTTAGAGCTCAGTGATCCCACAAACTGTAGGCGCTGATGAACACCAGATTAAAAAAACAGGAAACTGAATATGGCATAAAAGGCGGGACCTATGGAGGCAGAGAGACCTGGGTGTGAATTTTGGTATTTATTAGCTCTTTGATAGTGGGTGAGTGATACTGAACCTCTCTGAGCCTCAATTTCCTCATTGGTTAACTGGGACAACAATGGGGTTGTGAAGATTTTAAAGCCGTATCTATAAGAGCACTTGGCACCCCCAGGTTTGGTCTAAGCAGATACTAAATCAGAGTGGAACCATAAGTTTCTCTTCTCAGATCTGAATCTCATGGAATTTTGGTGTCTCTCTCTGAGCCATTTAAAATTTCCCACCTTAGTAGTGATTACTGGTTATGTTCTTCAGCTATTCTGAGCTCCTTGAAGAGATGCTTCATAATAGACTCATCTTAGATGTCCCAGAACACCTTGTATAAAGATGATGCATATATAGTTGTTTCCTTTATAAACAGGATGAATGTTTGGAAGGAACAGGGATCACTGTGTTCTGGAGAGGAATGTGTGAAAATCAGGCTGTAAATGTAATGATCATATCTATTTCAGTCACAGCTGTGTCCCCAAACTTGGTACAGTGATAAGTCAAATTCAGTGTTCATCAAATACCCTCTGGATAAATGAATATAGGGTCCAGGAATATTTAGCCTACCACAGTGCATAGAACTCACTTGGACTGATGCCAACCTAGTCTCAGAAAGAGAAACTGAGGTCCAAAGAAGAGAAAGGACTCTCCAGTTTCACACGAGGATGCAGCAACAGGTATTTTAAATTATTTGGTATGTAAGATTATAAGCTGGTGCCACCATAGTGTTTGGGTGACAAAGGCTGACTTGGTGTGGCCTGTCAGAACTGATTCTAGCCCAGTTTTCTTGATTCTCAGTGATTGGCAGGAGCTGAGCCAACCAGAAGATGAAAGGGGCTAGCATGCTGAGTAGAGTCTGCATCTGCACGGTTAACCATTTGTGTTTGTGTTCTACAGAGATCAGGTGTTCGGGGTGGCAAGTCCATAGACAAACAGACACATTCCCTGACCTGAAATCAAACTCATGCTTTGGGGCTGAAAGCTCCCCAAAGTGGGGGATTTTAACCACTAGTCCACAGGGCCAACTGGCCTCCTTTCCAAAAGTTGTGCTAATCAGCTAGTTCTGTCTTCCCCGGAGGCATTCCCAATGGGACCCAGAGTCTTGCCTACAAAGCATCAAGGTATGTTGTATAACCCCAAACAGTTGTTGGAACCAACTTCTCATCTTCTCTTTTGGTTTCCTGATTTTAAACTCATTGAGTTCTCTTTTATTTATGACTACTTGAAAAAAATAAATTGTTCCTACAGTTCAGATAGGTCCATAAAATATAAGACAAGAAACGAGAATGTTAGGTTCACCAAGGCAGAGACTTTTTTTGTTACTATGTCCCCAGTACCTAGAATAGTGTCCCCTGTGTGGTAAGAGCTCAGTGAATAAATGAAAGAATGAATGAACTCAATGCCAGAGAGTGGAAAGGAACCTTGGGGATGATGCTGGTTGACCCTGAAGCTATATGTATGTAGTCATGCTAACAACTAGCTGTGCAATCTTAGGCAAGTGCCCCGCCCTCTCTGGATTACTGGTTCATCTGCAAAATTAAGTGGATGGGATGAATGGCTGGCTGTACAGTGGGTTGAAGATTATAATGGATAGAAAAGTATTTTGGGAAAAAAAAACGTTTTCTTTCCTTATGTTCCTTTCTTTGAGATGTCTTCTCTGTGCAAAACATCTCTGGATATCCTTTTTGGGATAATAGCAGGCAACCAGAGTGAATTCTGAAACCATGACCAGGTGGCTTATGACTGGTGGGTTATAACTGGATCAAATATGTATAAGTGGTAAAGACTGAGGCATTTTCCAGAAGCTTGTTCTGGGGATGGTGTTTATGCCTTCCTGATGGATGATGCTCTGAGCAGCATCAGGGCTCTGCTATAGCAGATGGGGAGGCAGAGAGAGGGGTGCAGGGGTTGGTTGTGCCATCTCAGATAAGTGTATCAGTAAGACTTAAACTTGAAAATTAAAGTTCTTTAGGCCATATGTGCATTCATGAATGGATAGGAAGGAAAATGAGGAAAGATAAAAAATGTCGGGATTGAGAGATTGTGGGATTATGAGAAAGCAATCGAAAACATGAGTTTATCAGTAAGCTTGACTGCTTCTGGTTGTAGAACCTTAGACAAAGTCATTTCTGTAAGAATTTGGCACTGTTTTAGGCTCGCTGGGAGACAGAGATGAGTACAACTCAGTGTCTGCCCTCGCATATCTGGGAGAAGCAGCCAGGCTAACTAAAGGTGCCACTGAGAGTGATTGATGACTACTGAGATAGAGGGGTGTACATGATTCTGTGGGAACAGAAGGGGACATATTTAACCTGCTTGAGTGCTTCTGGGAAGGTATTAAAGAGGAGAAGAGGTTTGAGATGGGCTTTAAGGGTTTTAAGGAATAGAGAGAACTTTACCAGGTGGAGGAGTGATGATGGGTTGGGTGGCACTATCTCAAGGCAGGGAAGAGCTGGTACAAAGGGTGGAGGCATGAGGTAGCCTAATGTCTTTGGACCATGAATCGTGACTTGGCAGCTAGAGCACAGGCTTCATGGAGAAGAAAGTGGGGAGAAAAAAATGTCACAGGTCACAAAGACCCGTAGACCAGGTTCAATGGGACTTTTGTACCCGTGGGCAGTGGTAAGTCATGGAAAGATTGTAGGCAGGGGAGGAGCTTGATCACACTGTATGTTGAGACAATCATTCCAAGCAGGGATATGAAGGGTGAGCTGGAGGAAACAGGATGGAGGCAGGGCCACCAGCAGAAGGCTGTTGCCCTTGTCCTGGTAAGAGATGATTTAGGCAGGGGCCAGGGAGATGGGATGGTGAGATAGATGAAAATAAAATTAAGATCTGCAATCATAACAGCTTTAGATTCCTCATAAGAAATTAAATGTTTCTGAAACCAAGTTTCTATGATGGCCTCACAGACTAGAATGGAGTGTAACTATAGCTAAAATTTGAGATGCCCTGGGACATGAGTGGTCTTAAGAGGAATAACCTTTTGTAGACTTTCTATAATTTTATTGGCTAAGTATACAAAGGGTGGCCAAAAAAGTACACATTTTAAGAAAGGAAAAACTGTACTGAGATTGTAATACTCAATATGTATCTGATAACAAAAATGAATGAGCACCTCTTGTAATTGTAGAAGTCAAACGTGACTTGAGTGTTACAAATTTAATACAGTTTCTTCCTTAAATGTATATATTTTGTGGGCACCCTGTGTATTTGATGGCGATGGTGGGAAGTATATCAATATTTGAAATAGTTCCGCTGAATGGTGAAGAAGTGCTATGAATGTGAAGAGTGGGGTCTAAGGTTGTATATATTAAAATGGTTGCAAGAGTGTCAGGGTTGGAGAAGCCTTGAAGCTGACTTATTGGGGACTCTCAATACCCCTGCAACACTTTCACTGAGATACTGTCTAGTCTGTGCTTAGATCTCTTCTGTGACATGAAGAAATTTACCTGTTGGCTAGCCTGTTCCATTGCTGAAAAAGTTCAACTTTGAATATCAATACATCTGTCCCATGTCTACCACACGTTGATCAGACAGAGAATTGTCTTTGAAAGAGATCATCTTAAGAATCCTTACATGACAATACCTGACAACTGAAACCACTACAAAGGCAAGCCATCCCCCTGATTGAAATTGATTCCCATTTTTTTCTCATTTAAGGCCCAATTGTATTTCAAGCTCCATGTCAGACAGAGGCAGAAACATGACTGAGCTCAAGAAGGATTTTTGTCAAAATAGAGCTCTGGCAGACAGATGACGCTAATGCCAGCAGAATAGCTGAGATGTTCTGTCCACAAGGAGGAGGCCATATGGGTCAGGAAGAGTACAGGGCGGAGGCTAAGAATGCTGGAATCCGTGCTAGGTGGTGGGGATGATGTAGCGGCATGAACTAGCATTAACTCATCATCACTACGATGCTCATAGGAGCTGTTAAGAAATAAGGAAGAAGATGCTGCAGTGAGTGTGAGCAGAGGGCCGGAAAACATTGAGGCAATGGCCACAAATGCAACGGGGCTGCCTACTGCCCTCTCTTCCACTTCCTTTATCCTCCTCCTACTCCAAACCTCTTCTTCCCAGTTTCTTCCATTGTCCTTTATCTAAATTGACTACCTTCTTCCTCCTTCCTTCCCCACCTAGATCTTTCTCACTCCAAGTTTCTGTCTCATTCCCCACATAGAAACCATACCTTACATGTTTACAATGCTTGGCAGTTCACAGAGCCATGTGGAATACATTATCTCATCAGTCTCACAGCCACACTCACAGGTAGGTGCTGTCCCCATCCTGCAGATGATGAAAATGAGGCTGAGGGAGATGAAGTCACTGGCCTGATGTCACTGGCCTAAAGTCACATAGCCATGTGGAGGTGGAGGAATGATGATGGCCCATGTTCTTTTCCCCATTCATCTTCCATCATTTCAACAGTACAGATTAACTCTCTGGTTTTCCAGTGTGCTCTCTTGAACATAAGAAACCAGATGATCTCATTTAAGGACCCCAAAGGATGGCTTCTTTTTCCTGAAGGGATTTTTAGAGAAGATCACAAGAAGATTTGTCTCCTTGAAAGTTGTCTTGCATTCTGGGGAAGTCCCGTCTTAAGTCATTGGAATCTTTTAGTGTCCAAGCACACTGCATACGCTCTAACTCTGTTGTGATGGCTAGAATCCTCAGTGTGCTGGAGCCAGCTCACACCAGCTCATTGGTTAAACTTTCAGGACTTTGGGGGCGAACTGGCTGTTAAACATAGTACTATAGAAGATTATTTAAGAGTGTTACAAAATGAATTATTAATGTATTGAAAACAAAGGGAGGAATGCTCAATTAAATTATTTTTAGTACATTTGGCTATTACCATAGTTACTATACTCTTGAGGTTATCATATATAGTGTATCTGAGTGGTGAAAACGCTGTATGATGATGGTGTGTTACTGTTCATATCTTTCCAACTCTATGTTCAATGATTCAGATTGGCAGCTTGAAATTGATCATGGGGGAGAATATTTATACCATGGAAATCAGCAAAAGTTAGACATCAAAGCCATCTTTCTTCCTGAGAGAATCAGTTGTTAAACATATACCAGCCCACCTCTGGCTAAGAAACATAAAGGTTTGTGGTAATTTGGTGCTTAGAATCCTAAATGCTTAGCTTGGTTCTCTTCCTGACAGTATGAACTTGGGCAAAAGAGAGAATGGTGTTTGGAAAGAAAACAGAGGAATGGGGATAACAGGCATTAGGAGATAATTCACTACTTGTCCTCTCTTCCTCCTCCTTGGTGGTAATGGAAACCACCAGCAATGGGACATAACATTTAACACCTCTACGGGCCAAGTACTATACGAGGCATTTTATATACACTGTCTGTTCAATTCTCAAAAAAACATGTGATGCATTATTGTCCTTGCTTTACAGATGGGAAACTGAAGCTCAGGAAAGTGGAACAACTTGTCCAAATTTACCCAGAGAGAAGGTTGAAGGAGCAGGATTTGAGGCCAGATCTGTCTGATCCAAAATCAGTGCTCTTTCTGAAATGCTGATGGGAGGGGAAGTTACCAGAAGTCTATGACCACCCTGCACCTCTGCTCCCATGTGCAGAAGCTCTTTTTGTTTCTGTGGATCAGTGACATGCCAGATGTGTTTTGTAAAAGTAATCAGTAATTTTAAATAGAAACCAAATGCGAGACATATATTCCAATAATGGTATTTTTCTTTTATTTTGAGTGCATGTTATGTGCCATGTACTACATTAGGTGCATGGGATCTAGCGCTCAGAAAGACAGACAAGATCTCTGCTTTTGAGTTGCTGGCACAGTGTTTTAAGCCTGGTGAGACACCCAAACATCTGTCTCCTTCCCAATGCCAGTGATCCCTGGAGCACACTTGAGTTTACCATGTTCAGCAAACTGGGTGACAATCATGTGCTCTCCTGCTGTCACCAGACCTACCCTGGGTCTAGCAATCTCCGCCTCCGGAGTGAGCAAAACTCCCTTTTTCTCCCCTCTTTCAAACCAGATCTGTCATCTGTTATCAAAGTTGCTACTTCTGCAGAGAAGGAAAAGTGGCTCTGGGCACTGTCCTAAGATTGTTTCCTCTTCTTGGGCAAGGGGATTAGGAGAGAGGCATGCGCACAATTTCCTCAAGCTGTGGTTTTCTGCTTGGACTTGTGTTTTAAATCCCTGTTTTTGGCAGTCACTGACCAGTCAATCATGGAGGCAGGTTTGTTCCACATGCTGTGAGATAGATTTTTATGTTAGAGAGGAAGTGTCTAGTTTATTATTTCATCCTTATCTTCAGAGGGAGAGGAAAGCTAGTAGTTAGGGGAATTTACTTTTTTCTTTTTCAAGGGCGTACTCAGGCCATTTGAAAATGCTTCTACTGCAGCCACACGCTGATTGCCTAATGGTGATATTTCCCGAAGGCTGTATTTTGGCTGGGAAATGGAGCTCTTTTGGCAGGGAGAAGAGGTGCAGTTATTTTGACCTAGGCAAGGTTGATTTCCTTAGGCTAGCCAGAGTTATTCCCCACATCATGATGGAAGGAGAAACCTCTTGAAAAGTCAGGAAGCCTCCAGAGGAAAGTCCCTTAGGAAACCTGCTAGTTGAAGGCATCTGACCATCCCCTGGTTTAAATATGATTGGTTTTTCATTATCTCAAGAGTTGGGCTTTCCATGCCTGCCTTCTCTCTTCTTCCTGCTGTTTGTAAGGGAAGGCGAATATTGATTGTACTTAAAATGTGTGCCCAGAAGATGGCATTCATTCCAGTGAGATGATGAGAATGACACACTGGCACTAGGAAATATCAAGCTGGGAATCTAGAAGTGAAACAAGGGAAAGCACCCCGGGGAGCTGGTGAGATTGTGAGCATGGAGAGTCCCCACCTGGGAGGGAGGGAGGGGCTGCAGAAGCAGGTGTGGTCGGAGCCAGCCTGGTCTTCCTTCTCAGTCTATCTTCCTCTCCCCGCCTCAAAGCCTCTTGGCACAGCCCTCCAAAGAGTGTCCTGTTTTAGTAATCCAGGCCAATTCCCCGAGTTGGAATGGCAGTGAGGAGTGATAGCCTTTTTACTCTACAGAGTCCTTGACCTTTTCTTTGCTCTTACTTGCATCCACACCCTTGGTTTGGAAATTCCTCCTTCCTTGATTCCTACAAGCAGCTCCCAACTCTTCTCTATCCAAAATAGTTTTACACTATTATACGGTTCTGCTGCCTAACACAACTCTACATTATTTATTACTTTGTTTATTTGATATGCTGGAATTGTACATATTGATAGGGTACAATCTGATGTTTCAGTATATATCTGTATGGTACATATGATCTGTATATATCTGTATCTTGTATGATGATCCAAGCAGGGTGGTTAATGTACCCATCACCTCTTGCTTCTATCATTTCTTTGTGGTGAGAACATTGAAATGCCTCTCTTCCATTTGTAATATGTAATATTTTACTTTTAACTATAGTCACCAATAGTTGTACAATAGAACATCACGATTTAGTTATCTTGTCTAATTGTAACTTTATACCTGTTGACCAGCCTCCTCTATTGTCTCATCCTCCCCCACTTCTCCGTGATGTATGTGTAGTTCAGGAGGTGGTGGGCGTGCCAGCCATACTCAGTAATCTTTTGTAATCACTGATTTACTCTCTGCTTCCAAGATATCAACTTCTTTTTTAAAGATTACACATGTTAATAAGATGATGCAGTGTTTGCCTTTCTGTGTGTGGCTTATTTTACTTAACATGAGGTTCTCTGGGTTCGTTCATGTTGTCACAAATGATAGGATTTCATTTTTTTTAGTGGTTGAATAGTATTTCCTTATATAAATGTATCACAGATTCTTTATCCATTCATCCATTGTAAGACACTTAGTTTGATTCCATATCATGGCTATTGTAAATTGCAATAGTGCTACAATAAATGTGGGAATTCAGATACGTCTTTGACATGACAATTTCTCTTCCTTTGGATATATACCCAATAGGGGATTGCTGTATCATATGATATTTCTTTTTTTAGTTTTTTGAGGAGCCTCTAGATTATTTTCAAAAATGGCCCTACTAGTTTACAATCCCACTAACTGAGCATGTGTAAGTGTTCCCTTTTAATCACATCCTTGCCGACATGTTTTGGTCTTTTTGATAATAGCCTTTATAACAGGAGTGAGGTGATCTTTCATCATGGTTCTGATTCACATTTTCCTGGTGAATAATGATGTTGAGCTTTTTTTTTTTCATTTGCTTGCCCATTTGTATGTCTTCTTTTATTTATTTATTTATTATTAATTAATTAATTAATTTTTATTGAGGGTACAAGAATTTGCATTTGCATTACAGTGTTTGCATTTGTCGGGTAAAGTTCCTCTTATAATTGTGTCCTGCCCCCAAGAGGTATGCCATCTACCCTAACAATGTGCCCATTAAGTGGAGGCACTCCCATCCGCCTCCCCCCTCCTCTGTCCCTGCTCCCTTGTTCTCCCCTCCCCCCATGTTGAATTGATTTGAATTTTTCTTTTATGTGGGTGTGTAATAGATCGTCTACTCTCTTCATATTAGAATTGAGTACATTGGATTCTTGCTGAAGTATGGAGAATCCTCAAAGAACTCAAATTAGACCTCCCATTTGATCCTGCAAGTCCATGACTAAGCATCTACCCAGAAGAAAAAAATCATTTTATCATAAGGACATTTGCACTAGATTGTTTATCACAGCTCAATTTACAATTTCCAAAATGTGGAAACAGCCTAAATGCCCACCAACCCAGGAATGGATTAACAAGCTGTGGTATATGCATACCATGGAATGCTATTCAGTCACTTGTATGTCTTCTTTTGGGAAATGTCTATTTAGGCCTTACCCATTTTTTACAGTTTTAGTTAAATTATTTTTAATGTATTTAATATTTTTTCTGTTAAGTTCTCCATATATTCTGATTACTAACCCCTGGTCAGATGTAAGGTTTGCAAATATAGGGTGTCCATAAAGTTCATGTGCAAGGCTATGTTAAATTGCACAAGAACTTTATGGATTCTCTCCTCTTCTGTAAATTGTCTCTTCACTTTGTTGTGCAAAAGCTTTTTAGTGTCTTCTAATCCCATTTGTCTATTTTTGCTTTTGTTGCCTGCACTTTTGAAGTCTTGATTAAATAAAGAAATTCTTGTCCAACTCAATGTCAGGAAGTATTTCCCCTTAGTAGTTTTGTAGTTATAGCTTTTACATTTAAGTCTCTAATCCAGTTTGAGTGGATTTCTGTGCATGGAGAGAGGTAGGGGTTTAGTCTCATTCTTTGGCATGTGGCTATCCAATTTTCTCAGCAGCATTTATTGAAGAGGCCATACTTTCCCCAATGTGTGTTCTTGGCACTTTTGTTGAAAATCAGTTCACTATAGATGCATAAATTTTTTTCTGGGCTCTCTATTTTATTCCATTGGTCTATGTGTCTGTTTTTATGATAATATCATGCTGTTTTGGTTACTATAGCTTTGTAGTATGTTTTGAAGTCAGGTGATGTGATGCCTCTGGTTTTGTTGTTTCTCTATGGAATTGCTGTAGCTATTCAGAGTGTGTTGTGGTTCTATGTGAATTTTCGATTTTTTTTCCCTATTACTGTGAAGAATGTCATTGATATTTTGATAGGGATTGCTTTATTTCTCTCTGTAGATCACTTTTGGTAGTATGGTAATTTTAACAATATTGATTCTTCCAATTAATGTATAAGGGATATCTTTTTATTCATTCATATTCTCTTCAATTTCTTTCATCAAAGTTTTATGGTTTTCAGGGCAGTAATCTTTTACTTCTATTAGATATCAAAAGGGGCTGTAAAGAACTGGACCGAGTAGAGTTAAAGCAGGGATTTATGAACAGTATCTTCAATCAGATGGCCTGCCACCAAAATGATATTAGCTGTGAGTTAAGGTAAGGGAGTTCATTTTATATGTGGTTGAGTCCTGTTTGATGAACATTCTGACACCATTCAGGAGGGGATGTATGGGTAGCTCAGGAGGTGGTGGGTGTGCCAGCCATAACCTTCCATGTGGTGTAAGACCCAAAGGTTGTCTGCTAGAGGCCTTGTAGAAGGTCAAAGAATATCTGCTGTGACTCTTCTCCAACCTGGAAGAAATGTTTTATAGAACCAGAGGAAATATTGCAAGTCCTAGTCTTTGCTTAATGCATGTCTAGACCCATCACAGATAGAGAAAGACTAATAAGTCCTATTTACTTAAGAATAATTAGAACCATTGGGGGTTGAGGAAGACTAATAAGTCCTATTCTATTTTTTCTTTAATGAATGTTTATCCTCCTCCCTCAGAGGTAGAGACTTAATGAGTGTTTATTCTAGGAGGGAGAGAAAGAACAACAACCCCTTTGGTTAAGTTTACTCCTAGGTATTTTATTTTATTTTATTGTTTGGTAGCTAATATATGTTAGGGACCTAAACCCTTCTCTCTCCTCCCCTCCCAGAAACAAAGGCCCACCTGGCCCTGCCCCAAGAGTTCTGCTGGAAAGACTCAAGTCTGCCAAAGTCTTCTAGCAACCTGTGAAATCTTACTTCCCCTATGTCCAGTATAAAAACAAGCCCCCAAACATCCTCATTCAGCTGCCATCTTTGCCCAGATCTCACTCTGCCCCCTTTCATTAAACTTGGGCTGAACCTCTCCTGGTTTCATCTCTGGGTAAACCACTGAACCCCTTTCACTATGAATAGAATTGTTTTCTTGATCACTTTCTCAGATGGTTTTCTCTTAGCATATAGAAAAGCTACTTAATAAGGGAGTGGAATAAGATGGCTGAATAGAAATGTCTCACAGAGACACCAAATTCAACAATCATCCAGGCAAGGAAACACCTTCAGAAGAAACAAAAATCAGGTGAGTGATTAAACTACCTGGTTTAACGTTATAGCAAGGAGAGAGGCATGGAAGAGGGCAGAAAAGACACCTTGCATTGTCTAAGCCACTCCTTCCCATCCCCCAGCAGTGCACAGCCAGCATAAGGAGCAGAGAGGGATTCTGTGTATCTGGGGGAGAGAGAATGGCATGATTGTGGGACTTCATATTGAAACTCAGAACCATCCTGGTATTACCAGAATTTCTTCTTCAGTAGTTCCTTGGTCTCAGGGATTCTGAGACCTGTCAGGACTAGGTCCTGCCCTTCAAGGTTATCACATGTCCTTCTGGCTCAGGGTGGATCCAGAAGAATGAACTCATGGACCCATGGGCCATAGATCAGTAGTAAGATAGGATTTTATTAGACAAAAAGGAATACAAAAGGGGTAAAAAGTAACAGAGGTCTGGCAAAGGGGAAGACCTAAGTCAGAAGTCTTCCCCATGGGTCCTTTATCTAGGAGTATACATAGTATTAGGTCCTTGCAGTTTTTGCCTTAGGGAAGGAATTAGGGTGTGTGCTCCTTACTCAAGGTAGAACCACCCCAAATCTTTCAGGCTGCTTTGTTCATGACCTTGATAGAGCCCAGAGGGTGTGGCCTGGAAAGAGCAGCCTGTTTGTACCTAGAGAATGGGAGATGGGTCCCTGTCCAGCTCTAGTGGCAGAATGCTATATCAGTGGCACAGGGCATAATTCAGTCAATGCCCATTTAGCATGTAGATCAGCCTGGCCAGAGAAAAACTCTCTGCTCCAAGACCTGAGTTCTGGCTGTACCCACCACTGGCTGACAAAACACAATCAGGGGAAAGGCTGTAGTTGGGCCACAAAAGTGGCAGTCCTTGGAAAATTCCAGGGCCTAGGCTGACTTGGAGATGGTGGGCTAGGTGTGCTTGTGGCCCAATTAGATACTGGTGCAGGAAGACGAGCCCTAATGGAGAGAACAAACACCCAAACACCTTATTTAAAAGAGGAAGAAAGGGGAGAGCAGAGAGAGAAAGAATGAGGGAGGGGTGGGGAAAGGAAGAGCAGAGAGAGGGAAGGAGCAAGGGGGGTGGGGTCTTGGTGTGTGCCACACCTTTTGGGGGCAAAACACGATTGTAAGAGGGACTTTACCCAACAAATGCAACCAGTGTAACATGGTTTCTTATACCCTCAATGAATCCCCAGCAATACAAAAAAAAATCAAATTCTACTACACCTTGAAATACATTGTTAAGAAAATAGAAATCCAAGGCCATGGGGATGGGGGGATTTTGCAGCACATATATATCTGAAGATAAATATCTGGAATATATAAAGAACTATTCAACAGAGTTTAAAGAAGACAAAAAAATCCAATTTAAAATAGACAAAGGATGTGAATAGACAACAAGAGAAGAAAATATGCAAATAATCAGTAAACAAATTAAAAGATTCTCATCAAAAATGCAAATCAAAAGTATAATGAAATACTACCACACACCAGTGTCAATGGGAATGTGTAGCAATTGGAACATGTGTCCGTGCAAAGACCTTCTTCATATGAATGAATGTTCACAGCAGATTTACTCATAAAAGCCTTAAGTCAACTCAAAAGTCCTTCAACAGGTAAATAGATAAGCAAATTGTACTATATCCATGGAAGGAAATACTTCCTAAGAAATAAAAAGAAACAAACTACTAATACATGTGAAAACACAGATGAAACTCTAAAACACGTACCTAAGATTTTTGAAAGCCAGAACCAACAAAAGGGATCATTCCATATGATTTTGTTTGTGCTAAATTTTAGTACAGGTACAACGAATTTATAATGGAAGAAAGCAGACCTCCAATTGCCTGGGTCTGGGATTGAGGGGGCAATGACTGCAAAGGGGTACAAGGCAACTTTTTTTTGGATGGCCAGTCTTTTTTACGTTTTAGAATATTTAACTGGAAAATAAAAATTGTATATATGCAAGGTGTACAACATGTTGATTTGATATATGTACACATTGTGTAATGATTATATAATCAAATTAATGCATTCATTACCACCCATATTAAATTTCCAGAACTTACTCATTTTATAACTGAGAGTTTTACTCCTTGACCAATACCTCCTCAGTCTCAGGAGCAGAGTAGCCCCAGGCAACCACTGTGCTACTCTCTGCTAGTTCAACTTCTATAGCCTCTCTACATAAGGGAGATCATATAGCACTTGTCTTTGTCTTGTTTATTTCACTTAGAATAATGTCCTCCAAGTTTATCCATGTTGTTGCAAATGACAATATTTCCCCCTTTTTTAATAGCTGAATAATAATCCCCTTGTGTATGTATATGCCACATTTTCTTTGTCTATTCACACTGACGGACACTTAGGTTGCTCCCATACCTGCCTTCTGTGAATAGAGGCATGATCAACATCAGATGCAGATATCACTTTGATGGCTGTTCTTCACCGTGATGGGAGAGATATTTGTCAAAGCTCATCAAGATGTACACTTAAAATGAGTGCATTTCAGTAGAAGCAAAAGATACTTCAGTAGAAAATGATTTAAAAAGAAAGGGTCTACAAGATCAACATGGTATGTCAAAATGACCATTGTAGCAGCCTGTATAGCCTACGGCTAGGAGGAGTGAGAATTATAGGAAATACCTGTATAGCTCAATAATGGAACACCTTGTTGGAAAGGGGATGGAGAGGGATTTAGCTTTCCTAACAAGCATGAGAGCGTGAGATGAGAGCAGTGGTGAATTGGCAGTCTCTATGCCTGTGGTGTTGAGAGGCATGAGATCAGCCTTTTATTAGGCTGGAGGAGAAGGCAGTCAGGAGCATGCGCATTCTATCACGGACATGCATACTCTGACTGTTTCCTCTCCTGCCTGCAGAATGCCAGCACGGCATCTCTCTGAAGTTTACCAAGCTCTAGGGGTGGCGTCTGTGGCTCAGTGGGTAGGGCACCAGCCCCATATACCAAAGGTGGCAGGTTCAAATCTGGCCCCAGCCAAACTGCAACAAAAAAATAGCTGGGCATTGTGGGGGGCGCCTGTAGCCCCAGCTACTTGGGAGGCTGAGGCAAGAGAATTGCCTAAGCCCAGGAGTTGGAGGTTGCCGTGAGCTGTGATGCCACAGCACTCTACCGAGGGTGATAATGTGAGACTCTTGTCTGTACAAAAAAAAAAGATAACCAAGCTTTACTAAAGACTAAGATCTATCTATTCTAAGACTATTTTGCTCTAAGACTCTTTCCTGCTAAAGTAGATAGCCCTTAGGCACCTAAGAGAAATTGTTCCTGAGCAAGGTAGCTTAGCGGTCAGCATCTGGAACCTAGTTAAGTTGGGCCTGAGACTTGGCCAGTCCTGGGCCCTGCCAGACCATGACCGTCTTGCACAGAGCTCCCACATCAGAAGTTAGCAGTTTAATGTAGATGCTTGAAGTAAAAGGAATATGTAAAAAACCAAACCATTATTCCTTAGTTACATGTGTACACGTCACACACACCCCAACACACGCACCAAAGAACAGAATTTTGTTCTTTTTCTTAACCTTTACCATGAGCAGTAACTGTTTTTTTTTTTTCTGAAACCAGAACTCCTGAAACAGGATTGCATTTCTAGCCCTCAGGTTTGCTTGGTTTCAAATTACTTATTTAAAAAAATTTTTTGGCAATATTTTCTAAGCAAAACTAGAATGGAGTTTTAAAAAGCCAAATCCCATAGACATTCGTAGACATTCACACAGAAGTGTGCCTTGCAGACTTCAGCTCCTTGGCCTTCACTCCGGCTGCTGCATACTGAGACGCATTGCTCCACGTGCCACAGCAAAGTTGGGGTGGGGACACACACCTCCCGTAGGCTTCTCATTGGCAATGACTGAGTACAGCAGAGTTTCTAAGGTGGCCTGCTCTTGAGAGCTGTAGGCCTAGGCCAACTTTAGGCCAATTTTCACTTAAAGACACCCCAATGACCTTGCTTGGATGTACGTTAGACTTCATGGCAGTCCAGGATATTTTACCAACCATCCTTCCTTAACCTCCTCCTGGAAGCATCAGATTTGCATCACATCTGAATGGCTCTCCCAGCCACATTCCCCCCCTGCTCCCTCCCATTTTCTCCCATAGGCATTTTCCCAGGAAAATCCTTTCACAATCAACCTCATTTTGGTGTCAGCTTCTTGGACAACCTGTACAAATCCACAACCCTATGTTTGATTTCTTTTGTAACTATCAAGGCCAACTAATGGCTCTTATGTTTATATTTTTCCCATTACATTTTATCTTGAGGATTTAAGGGTAATTGTTCCAATGCATCATAGTATATTTGAATCTTATTCCATCATAGTTTACATTTGTTATCTTTCCCATCATTATGACCGCCAAAAATGTGAGTAATTATTGTATGTCTTCAGATTGTGAATAGAAAGATTATAACATAGCTGCTAAATGACAGGCCCTTTTGGTAATGCAATTAAAACCTGCAATAGGCCTGACAGTATAAAGTCCATATTTTCATAAATTGAATGAATATTGAATAATTATGAGATATTAAATTATATGTAGTGAGAAGAGAGAGTATCCTTGCAATCGAATTGTACCGTATCCTGTACCACTATTACCAAGACAGCATGACATTCTAGAAATGTAAAAAGAAATACTCCAGATGAGTAATCTTTCGTTGTTTGCTTTAGAAACAAGTTGTGCAGTTCTTCTGCTCTTGACAAAATTAGAGTGGGAAGCACAACATAAAAATGTCAACTCTTAAAGCTGCAAGAACCACTCAGTAAATGACTTTCAAAAACCAAGTAAGTGGATGATCTTAGATTTGGTTTGTTTCATCACATATGTGATAGGTGACAAAAAAAACACTTGGTGTGGTAATGATGGCAGAGTTGGTGTTTAGGTTTAGGAATGATTGTGTGAGAGTTATGGACTCTCCAGACTTACCTTTTGGGGGTTAACTTGGCAGAAGTCAAGAAAATACCTACCAAACAAGCCAGCAAACAAACCATTCTGAAAACTCCTTTACATCAGAGACAGTCATGCTGGTATTAAAAATAATTTTGATACAACACACTTCAGAGCATTTTTCTTTCATTAACCTAATGATACCATGGTATATTTTGAAAAAAAAATGTAATAGGCCAGAAATAAATAATTGGTCATACATTTTGTCAGTACTAAGAGGTAGGAGGCAGACACGACGTTAAGTTCACATTTCGGTATGACATCGTTACAGGGTACTATCCTGGATAAACCCTCGGCACATCTCTGATCCACTTGGGTACCCAGTTACAGAAACCAAACTTTCATTACACATTTCACTCTTCTAAAACTTCTGAACATGGGCAATATTCAACAGCGGCAACCAATCCTGGAGAACATTTGGTGGATTTAAAAAAAATGTCATCCAAAACACTCAGAACCTTCATCTGTTATATGGGTAAAAAAAAAATCAATTCTAGCTAAGCAGTTCAATCTTTTATAGAAAATCCTGCTTAAACTTTTATCCTTTTTATCTTCTGGATTATTTCATCGTTCTAGGTGCTATTCTATTACATGTTTCTCTTCAGATCTCTTGAGCTATGTGCAAACTTTCCTTTGTAGTTTGATAGTTATTGATGAGAGGTAACACACTGAAGAGGCTGATAATCGTTGGTTTGCGTAGCTGAAATAGATAATGAGGAAATAACTTTCCCTGGGTAGTGGGACAGACATCTCAGGAGATCCTAGAACACAGATGAAGAAACGATGGTAATGCAAAGGACATCCTGATAAGCAGTAGATTCAAAGAAGACAAAAAAGCAACTGGATAACTATTGGCATAAACCTCTTCCTAACTGTATTATTTTCCTTAAAGAAAAAAATTCTAATTAAGACAAGAGGCCAAAAAGAATGTGCTGACTTGGCACCCGTAGCTTAGTGGTTAGGGCACTGGCCACATGCACCAGGGGGTTCAAACCCAGCCAGGGCCTGCTAAAAACAACAATGACAATAATAACAAAAAAAAAAATAGCCAGGCATTGTGGCAGGCGCCTATAGTCCCAGCTACTGGGAGCCTGAGGCAAGAGAATCGCTTAAGCCCAAGAGTTTGAGGTTTCTGTGAGTTGTGACACCACGGCACTCTGCTGAGAGAGTCTCAAAACAATCAACAAAAACAAAAAAAAAGACAAAACAAAAATTCCCACAAACAGGAAAGATCAAAATAAAATGCTCTTCTGTTATTTAAGTTGAGAGAGAGAAGAGGAGAAATCAAGAGCCTGAAGACAGAAATGGCATAATGTTTTTACACAGGACTGAGTATTTCTGATGTTTGGAATGCATGGGTGGTGACTTGGAATAGGTACCGTTCCAGAGACAGAATCTAAGATATGTCCCTTAAGCTATCTAAAGGCATGACTAAGAGCAAGTCACTCCAGTCAAGTTAAGATCTCAGGCTAGAACAACACCAAATGTGGGCACTGAGCTAGAACCAAACATTTTGAGAAATGACAAGGTACGTGGAAGTTTCTCTCTCACCAGGCAGTAATGAGAGACGGATATGCCACGCTCTGCTAAGGCGAGTGTGTGTGTGAGGGGTGCGGGGGGGCAGCTGTCAGAACCACCTCTGGGACTTTTTCAAACTACATTTTCCTTCAAAGAAATTGACACTCCTCACCTGCCCACCCTACTGCACACAATCCCACCTCCTCCTGAAGAACTAAGACCATGTGACAGACTGGTACCGACCAGTGGCTTATCACTACTCACCCTTCAGAGAGGGGGGGGTGGAGAGCAGGCTGGGGAGCACTGCTTCACTGAGTATTTTTTCCCCTATGCTCATGTGATCTACCTTGTTGCTGGAATGGCATCCAGCTGCGCGGACAGAGGGTGGGGCTGAGTGTGCAGAAGAACAGCCCACTTTCTAGTCAGCCCCTCCCCCATTCCGAGGAGGGTAGGGCACGTGCAACAGACACACACACACACACACACACACACACAAGGTCTGCCCAGAGAAGCTGGGAGACCTTCACTATCTCACACTGCTCAGAACACCAGCTTCAGAAGTTTAAGTGACAAAGGGACATGATCCCTGCTCCAAAAATGTTGAAGTCCTTGTACTTTCCACTTTGGACACTTATCTAAATACAGTCCTTCTTGTAATACTGACTTGGCTTTACATCAATGGACTTAGAGTTTAATATAAGTATTGATAAGTAATATAGCAGACTTTCAGTCCTGTAGTTTGATGTGCATAATAAATATTTGTTGAATGAATGATAAATAAAAATATCATCACCTACTTCACTGAGGTAGTAAACAACAGATAAAGATTTAAACCTTCTAATTCTATGTCAGTGTGATTGGGATAGTTGAGGTTATGGAGGAAGCACAATCACTAAACTCTACACGGACCAGTTCAGAGACAAGTTTTCCTCCAAAGCTTACATTACATCTGACACAGAAAACAGTAATGATAGTTAACATACAGTAAGCAATGCTATATACCATGGAGTGTGCTTATGAATTTTTGCATATCATCTTGTTCAAGACTCATAAAAGTGTCGGCCACAATGGCTCCCACCTGTAATCTTAGCACTCTGGGAGTCTGAGGCGGGTGGATCACTTGAGCTCACAAGTTAAGAGTCCAGCCTGAGCAAGAGTGAGACCCCATCTCTGCAAAAATTAGACAAACTATCCTGGCATTGTGGTGGGCACCTGTAGTCCCAGCTACTTGGGAGGCTGAGGTAGGAGGATCACTTGAGCCCAACAGTTTGAGGTTGCTGGGAGCTAGGATGTCAGGGCTCTCTACCCAGGGTGACAGAGTAAGACTGTCTCATAAAAAACAAACAAACAAACAAAACAGACACAAAACAAAAGCTAACACAAGAAAAACTCATAAAAATCCTAGAAAACCAGTTTAGGCAAGTTAAATATCCTGGTCTGCAACTGGCATGAAGATTACACAACCAGCAAGAGAGGGAGGCCAAATTTATCTAATGACAAAATCCATACTCTTAGCCCCTCCTCTATGTTGTTTTGTTTAATAGTCTGCTACCAAACAGATTTAAAATATTACTTAAGGCTAATAAAGGCTTTCCAAGTTGTGATTTAATACATAAAAACATGTTGACATACCCAGAAAAATATTTTGCTACAAAAAACTATTGTTTTAGATACCATACTTGTTCTTCTAATTAAGTATCATATCATAAATATTTCTCAGAGTTTCCAAAACATAGTCAGTTTTCACTATTTATGGTAGTCATGCTCAATATAGTTGCCATGGATACTGAATTAGTGAATACTGAGCCATTGCTCTCAGAGGAAATACAGAGTTAAATTCCTGCGAGCCTCTAGTCAACTGATCAATACATACATTTTGTGTGTGTGTGTTCTGCTTAAAGATGCTTTATTTCATCTATATCATTGATTCTTTAATGTTGAACTCATGGTCAACAGCACTGTAACTCATACCTGTACAAAACTTTTCTAACACACATATTTTCTCCATGAGAAACATCACAACCTTCTTGTACTCAGGAACCCCAGACAGCGCTTCCGCATCATTCATTATTTTAAAAAGTGAAATAACCAACAAAAGCCCCCAAATGCAAACATATGGTACCAAGCAGATGACATAAAGGACTCTGTTTATAGTGTGGGGGCTGAGACAGGACCTCAGCTGCAAACGGGAGTGTCACCGCTCTGTACACGTCTGCAAATGACCACGAAAGCCCATCGAGGACGGATTTTGAGTTTACAAATAAATTTTAGCAAGTAGGTGAATTCACAAATACTGAATCTGTAAGTCAGAATTGACTGTATCTAGAAATCATTTGAGGGAAGTTACGGCAGTTAAGCTGAGTGAAGGTAATGTACTCACTGAAACAGCATCTCAGAAAATGGCTTCTCAACATAATTTTTGCCAATTTAAACCATGATGAAATAACACACATATGGAATAATCTCTGACGTTCCAGCTGCAGAAGCCAAAATCTGTGTTGTTTGAATCTGCCTATCCCAACTCCGATGAGCAGGGGATTGGTCTCCAAAATGCAGGCCTCCCTCAACACTGCTGTGAAAGCCTGTCTCCTGCTTCTTTCCGGCCTTGGCCACTTTCACAGTCATTATCCCCTCACCATGGAAAGGCCTGGGCATGCCATTCTGCAGTCAATGGCGAAATGAAACTCATTTCAGAGAGAAAGAGGGCTTCGGGCACCACCAGGGTAGGACACCAACCCAGCTGGAATGCGTGCACAGTACTGGTCCAACATTTTGCACTTAGGGTCTTGTTTTTTATTTTCCCATTTCTTTATTATGAGTATGTTTCTGAGCGATATGGGTGAAACATCTTAATTAATCATGATTATGGAAAATTCTATTTGAAAATGTCATTTCAGATGGAAACCATGTTTTTTTGTAGTGGTAGGCATTTTTAAAAGCATATGGACTACACATAATTCCTGGGAGGTCTTCAGCCTCCTTATTTCTGAGCTTAAATGAACCTTGTTATTTTCTCCATTAGTGCTCAAGTCACAGCCAGGAGCTGCTTAGAAAAGCTTGGCCTTGGAGCGAGAACATCGCCTTAACCACCTGCAGTTCTTTTTGCAGATAAAGTCATGGGAATGGGGTGGGGCTGAACTATTGTTGGAAAGCATCAAAGCTACAAGAAAGTAAATGACCCCTAAGGGCACCCCTATTTTCACAAAATCTGACCTGGGAATAATTTGGGTAATATACTTTAGCTAATTGATTATTATTTGATAATCCCAATGTGAAATAAAAATCTCAAGAATGGAAATTGTTCCTGCTGTCCTTTTCTGTGTGGCAGTTACTCAGGAGCAGGGATTCTTGGCTCATTGCCTGGTGCCTGGCTCCTAAATGTTAGTTGTATGAAGGTGAATCTGTGGAATTGTTTCATTTATTTTTCTAAAGTGTCTAATTGTGGTAAATTACATAATATAAAATTCACCATCTCAACCATTTTGGAGAGCACAGTTTAGAACTGTAGCATTGTGTATAATCACATCGTGCCATAACCAATGTCCAGAAATTGTTCATCTTGCAAAACTGAAACTCTGAACCCATTAAACAACTTCCTCTTCCCCTATGTTCCCAGCCCCCTGGCAACCACCATTCCACTTTCTGTTTCTATGAATTTGGCTTTTCTAGATATCTCATATGCCTAGAATCACATAGCATTCACCTTTTTGTGACTGACTTATCTCCTTTAGCACAATGTCCTCAAAGTTCATCCATCCTGTAGCATGTGTTATAATTTCCTCTTTTTAAAGGCTGGACAGTAGCCCATGGTATGTACATATATAGTACATTTTGATTACCCATTCATCTGTTGATCAGCACTTGGGTTACTACTACCTACTTATTTATTTTAAAGTAAATAAAATCTTATGAGACAAAGTTATGATAACATAGGCCCTTAGACAAAGTCGATTATTATGCTCTTTTTAAACTAAAGAATTAAACCAATTTCCTGGAGATAAATGATCTGGCTACAGCTTAGAGACAGGAGCCCATTTCATCTCTTGCCTCGTCTCTCACCTCACTCCCTCCTCTCTGGTTGCTTTCATTCTTCGCCTAAAGCTTATTCTTACCTCTAGGCCTTTGCTAACTCTGTTCCCTCTGCTTAAGATGATCCTTCCCTCCAGATATCTGGAGCGCTCTCTCTCGTCTTTCAAATCTCTGCTAAAATGTTACCTTATCCTGAGACCACCTCTGACCATCCTGCACCAATGTAGCCAGCCTTCAACCCCTCACCCTATTCTCTCCCTCTCTACTTTGCTTAATATTTCCATGACAACCATCACCCTAACTCATATACTTTCTTGTTTTTATCAGCTTGTACCCATTAGAAAGAAGTCGAGACTTTGTTTTATTTACACCGATGCATCTCCTGTACCAAGACCCATACCTGGCAAATTAAGAGGCCCTCCAAAACCTTTTTTTGCATTATTTATGTATCACTGTCCTAAGTGCTTCACAAATATTAACTTATTTCATCCTTATAAAATTCTAAGAGCCAAGTGCTGTAATTGCCCCTGTTTTATAGATAAGAAAACTCAGGGCATGGAGATGTCAACTACCTTGCCTGTGGTCACCCAGGTAGTGGGGGATGGAGCTGTAGTAAAAATTGGAAAAGTCTGATGCCAGAAGCTGTGCTTTCAGCTACTATACCACGAATAAAAAAATAAAGAAAATGGCCCTTCAGTTACAAAATGAAAGGGACGATATTGTAGATTTTCTGTTTCCCACTACACATAATAATGTAACAATTTGTATGGTGGTGAATTATAGATTCTACAGGACAGCAGCTGGACGAGGTGAGTTTTCTACTGCGTTTCCACTGCATTGGTGGAGAAAGCCAGGGCACAAGAGAGTACATTTCTTCCCATCCTGGATGTCATGTTCAGAGCTTGGTTATGTGCTGTGGAAGTTAGCCTGGTACTTGCTTGACTAAGTAGAGGCAAATTTGTTACAGAACACGGCAGGTCAGGACATACTAACATCTTTCTGGGAATACGATTTGTTCATTTATGTTTACCAGTCTTAACTGGAAGTGCAAATACCTTACCAAGAAAGGAAGACACCTTGGAATTTCAGCTTCCCTTATGTTATACACAAACGTCAACCTTTAGAGTCACAGCTTTTTCCAGCACATTCTCCTTCCAGTTAAATTTTCCCATCTTTCTCCCTTGGCACTCTCTCTTTTCCCTTCCTTTCTGCTCTGTGTCATTAGCCACATACCATATATTTGGTATGGTGCCTCAGAATTCTTCTAGTGTGCCACTTCTGTGGAGCTTGAAAAACACTGGGGCAATTACTAATTTATTGCTGTCTTCTGCTAAGTGCTTAATGCAAGCTTAATAAAATCAATGGCTATGTGTGCCTCTCCCGTGCAGAAATATGCTTCTGATAGATGACTAGATTAGGTTGTTGTCAGGTGATTTATGGAAAGTCCTCCAGGACAGTCTACCACCACTATTTATTGGTGTCAAGGAAGATGCTGACGGTCATATAAGTGGATGTGGAAGCAGGGAGCACAGAAGGGCAGGTACTGTATATCCTCACTTCCAAAGGTTCATTGCGAGCAAAGAAGCTAATCGTGTGCAATGGGGACATCTTGTCTGATCAGAATGATGTCCCAGGAGAGTCAGAGTTTGGATGCTAAATGCATTTTCAGGCTAATATTTTAAAGCCCTCAGCCACCAGGATTTCTGTCCTACCTGAAAATTCACCCATTTCTAGTATCAAAGAAGTACTTGCCATTTGCCTAATGACCTCACCATGGTGTTTGACCTCCTGCCCTGCATCTGTGTTGGAGGAGAGTGTTCCTCTACCCAAGGGGACCTCTTTGAGGGATGGTTAAAACAATCTGCCTGCACTAAGAGAAAACTAGATGTTTTCAACAAATAATTTCAACGTTCCCTTGTTAACTCTCCTCACTGACAGTATGGTGTAGTGGAGTCACAGACACCCTAAGACTGTCTTTTTTTGGAACGACACATACTGTTTTAGCCCTCTGCCAGGGAACTCCTGCTGTCTCTGCTCAATGTCAGACTACGTAGGCGGGGGCATCTCCCTTACTCAACCCAAAGCGTCTGCAGGCTGCTCTGTCATCAGCTCCAGGAAGAATGCAGTCCATTTTCTTTATCACTTCTAGAAATTTGTCATTTCTTCCTAATCGTGATTTCCCAATTCCAGCTACCCCATAAAATCTCCTTGAAAACTTTTAGCCTTTAAAGAGGTTTTCTTAATAAAGAGAATTTCTTTAACTGGTTGATCTTACTACTACAAACTTTATGGTTTTATTTATTTTATGGCAACATTTCTGATTTATAATATTTGAAATCCTCAAAATACTGGGACATAGGAAGATTTATTATACTACTTATTTCATTAGGAAAAAAAACTTACATGAATAGATATTTGCATCTATTTAAATTAAATTTGGGAATGACCCCTTGCAAAGCACCTCCCAGTTAGTGAAAGCAAGCACATTCTCCTATCTGGTCAAGGCTGTTTCCACCTTTGCTGTGGTACCTTTTTCTATTTCCTTTCTTACTTTGCAGAAGTGGACTGATTCACTTCAGATTGCGTGTTTTAACTAGGATTTCACCTGATTATCTACTCTCCAGAGGCAGCACAGCCTGTCCCTTGCCCTCACCCCACCAATGCATTTTTGCTGTTGACTTTCTGTTCAGTCCTTCTAAGGCCTTGGCATCCTGACAGGGTGCTCAGGCAGCACTTCAGCAATGACCAGGTGAGGCTGAGGTTGCCAGGAAACAAAGGAAAGGTGAGAAGAGTCCCCCATTAAGGGACAAGCTGAGAGAAGTCTTGATTTCAGCAAGCATAGAAAGAGATAGGTTTCTTTGGAAAGAACATTAACAAAATAATAAAGTACTGATCTTTTCACTGTCTTCAACTTTTTTGCCTTCTCTAGACTGTACACAGGTGGAATAATTTGGCATGGAGCTTATTCAGATTGGATTCTTCCACTTAGTAATATGCATTTACATTTCTTTCTGTCTTTTCATGGTTTGATAGCAAAACAACAATTTTCAAGTGCTGAAAGAAATGAACTGTCAACCCAGAATCCTGTATATAGCAAAAGTATTCCTAAGAAATGAAGGAAAAATCAAGACATTAGCAAATGAATAAAAGTAAGTATTTGTCACAAGCAAACCTGCCCTAATAGAATGCCTAAACAAAATTTTCTAAACACAAAGGAATAATGAAGGAAGGATGGGGAAAAAAACAAAACAAAACATGTTAACCAAAAATATGAGTAAATATGGTAGAGTTTTCTTCTTTTGAGTTTTTTAAATTCTATTGATGATTGAAACAAAAAATTATACTACTGTCTTATGTAGTTCTAAATCTAAACTGAGAAAATATTTAAGATAATTATATTGTAGATGGAGGAAAGTAAAGAGACATACAGGACGGTAGGGGTTCATTTACACCAATAAAATAACCTCAGTAAACTGTGATGTTAGGTATACATGATACAGTGCCTATATTAACCAAAAAAATAGCTATGCAAAGAAATCCACTCAAAAGCACTATATAAAAATAAAGATTGAATCTAAAATATTTTCAAGTAAGATATAAGAATTTGGGAAAAAGAAAACAGAGAAATAAAAAACAAAATAAATAGAATAGACAAAAATATGGCAGAATTAAGCCCTAACATATCAATGATCACATGGAATGTAAATGATCTAAATACACCAATTAGAAAACCAAAGTTTGCAGAATCAAATAACAGGGGAGGGGCAAGCTGGCCAACTGGAAGCAGCTTCCAACACAGGTTCCTGACCAAAAGGAAACATAACCTCCAGAAACTGCCCAATTGAGCCAAAGACTGGGAGCCCAGCCAAGAGATAGAAGTGATAAAGGCAGGTTACCTCTGCTCAGGAAAGTTGCGAGTCCAAGAATCCAAGTTTAAGGCACAAAAACTAAAGTTTTCTGCCATTCTGAACTTCCAGTACACCCTTCCCCCCTTACCTGACGCACCAGAAACCTGACCCCTGCTGAAACTGAGGGAGGAGGGTATGAGTACCGCCCACCCTCCCTGTCTCCTGGACCAGATGGCCCACCAGGTAAGAGACTTGGGGCCCCGCCAAGCCCCTGCCAGCCCCCAGGCCAAGGACTCTTCATGGAACCATGGGACTCCATTCTGTACTCCACCGAGCCCACCACCTGCCACCACCAGGAACCCCACATGGCTCTGATCCATGCCCCACTGGGCCTCGGCCCCCACCAGCTGCAGCCAGGAACTCCACTGGGACTCCCATGGGGCTCTGATCCATGCTCCACCGAGCCTTGGACCTCCACTTGCAGCAGCCAGGGATTCCACTGGGCCTTGACCCGCAGCCTGCTGTCCGCCTCAGCCAGGGACCCTGCCAGGACCCCCACACGGCTCTGATCCACACCATGCTGGGACTCGGCCCTTTGCTTGTAGCAGACAGGGACCCCAGGGGGCTTCGGCTCGCCTCCCACTGTGACCAGGGACTCCGCCAGGACCTCCATGCAGCTCTGATCCGTGCGTTGCCAGGACACAGCCCTCCACTCACAGCAGCCAGGGATGCTGCTGGGCATCCGTCTGTTGCCCAGACCAGCCAGGGACTCCTCTGGAAACCTGCCAGGCCTCCACCTGCCTACCCAGGCCAGGAACTCTGGGAGCCAAACAACCCGCATCCTTCCCTACCCTCTTTGCCTCTGCACCAGCCCTGCCCATCTGGCCAGGGACTCAGGAGGCTGCACAACCCGTGCCCTCTCTCCAGAGCCCTCCTCCCAGCCAGAGACTGCTGGAGGCCTGGAGGCGAGGGCTCCCGTTGCAAAGGAGGAGCTGTGCTGGGCACTCCCAGAACCACGTGCACCATTCCACACCCTGCAGCTTGATCTGGGCATGCCACACTCCAGAGCTCTCCCACAGCCAGAACTCCATGGCTGAGGCAGTCCCAGAGGAGCTACACAGATCCAGCAACAACAGAGTAATCCTGCCAGTGTGTGATCTGGGAGAAACAACTCCCCAACTCTGAGGATAGGTCATAGGTAACAGTGTAAAACAATCATGAGGCGGAATCAACAGAAAAACTCTGGCAATATGAATAATTAGAGTAGATCAACTCCTCCAAGGAACGACAAGGCAGATACAGCACAAGATCCCTTACATAAGCAAATGGCTAAGATGTCAGAAATAGAATTCAGAGTCTGGATAGCAAATAAGATCAGCGGAATGGAGGAAAAGATGGAATTAGAATTTCAAGCAGTAATCCAAAAGATGACCCAAAAGATATCTCAAGAATTCAACAAATTCAAAGAAAAAATGACCAAAGATTTTGACACATTGAGACAAGAAGTTGCAGCCCTCAAAGATCTGAGAAATACACTAGAATCCCTCAGTAACAGAATGGAGCAAGCAGAAGAAAGGATTTCTGACATGGAAGACAAAGCTTTCCAACGCTCCCAAACTTCCAAAGAGGAAGAGAAATGGAGGGCAAAAACAGATCACT
>CAUYRH010112160.1:0-12888 GCA_963574655.1 Perodicticus potto
TTTCCCAAGGGCAGAGCCACCACCTCTTATAGACCCCGGATCCTTCACATTGGCTGTTAAATTTCAACACCTGAACTCAGCAACCCCAGGCCCCACACATCAGCAGGCCCCTCCCTCCAGGGCCTTCCTGAGGCCCCACCCACGACAGCTGGGGCCAGCAGGCGGCTGCCCCAAGGCTGTGCCAGGAGGGAGCCAGTGCCAAGGAGGCATCTGCTGGGGGCCCGCACATGAGGGGGCTTCCACACAGCAGCCACCTTGTGACCACCAGGGAAGGGCACAGGGATCACAGAGATGCTGAGCTCAGGGAGGCCCCAACCCTTCCCACATCCCCCTCAGCAACTGTCGAATTCCCCTTTGGCTCAACGGAGCCCTGAGGGCAGTGTACCCAGAGAAGCATGGAAGGCCAAGGGGCTTGAGCTGTCCACAAGGGTCACAGAGGGACCTATCGCCCCATTCTGGGAGCTCTGCTCCATTCCTGGGCCTCTGAACCTGCAGGGTCATGGCTGGCCAGGGTGGCATTGTGTCTGTACAGCCCAAGCTGTGGGAACTCAGCTGGGTTTCTGGGGGCTTCTGCCAGAAGGGGAATTGGGAGGGGCCACTGCCCCCTACAAATGACTCCATCTTCTGGACCAGGTGGGCCTCTCACCCCACAGAACATCAGCAGACCCTTTCTCAAGGTGCCCACCTGCTAACTGCACATTCCCTGAGCACTGAAGTCAGTGGACAGCAACTCTGCCCACGGGGCGACTGGGGCTGCCCTGTGCAGGACCAACAGTAACACCCTGAAGGACGACCAGCTTTGGGTGCCTCAGGGAATAAGGGGCACCAGGAGCACAGGCCAGTCCAATGGGGTAGGGTGGGACTGGTGACCCCATGGCCCCAGGCAGGTAACCCCAAGGTTCCCCCTCAAGCAGAAAAAGAATCAAAAGGGGACAGGAGCCCGCAGGGACCTTGACTGTCCCTAGCAGTGTTCTTGTGCTGCCTTCCTGGCCTGCGACCCCCAGGGGAGAGAGGAGCCTAGCCCCTGGGCATGGTCCCCAGGCTCTTCCCAAGGGCACACACCAGTGCCATCCCCATGTGGGCTCTACCCCCAGTGCTTGCCAGCTGCCTGATTGCAGAGAGAGGCCTGGGGCTGGGCAACTTATACAAAAGGGATTTTACTCAGTTTGTGGTTCTGGTGGCTAGAAGTTCGAGATTGGGCATCTGGTGGGAATTTGGGCTGTTTCCTCCTGAGGTGGATAGTGGAAGAGGGCTCGACGACTCTCTGTGTTGAATCACCTGCTGAATGCCCATCTGGGCAGCGTGGGGCCTGGGCTTTGGGGATGGGCTCAGCCCTCTGTGCTTCACCTGCTGGATGGCCATCTGGGCGCCCATCTGGGTGGCGTGGGGCCTGGGCTTCGGAGATGGCTCCGCTCACCATCCTTCGCTTGCTGGATGCCCGTCTGGGCATCGTGGGGTCTGGGCATCGGGGTTAGGCTTGGCTCTCTGGTCTTTCCCTTTCTGAGAGCCTGTCTGGGTACCCTGGGGGCCCAGACATAGCAGCCTAAGGCCTTTAGACCTCAGGATTGCCGCCCTTTGGGATGGTTGGAGACACAGGTGGGGTGCCGGCAGGGGTGCAGGAGGTGCAGATGCCAGTGGTGGGTGTGCCAGAGGCCAGTCCTTCAGCTTCCTGGGAGTGGCTGAGCTCCATGCTTACTACAATTGTAGGAGGCTCATCCTGGGATTCTCCCTGAGCAGCAGGGAGTGTTGTGGCCAGTTGGCTGGACAGCGCAGCCAAGTAGTTGGCAGCCACCTTGGTGGGTACAGGTGGCAGCTCCTCTGGGAAATTCCAGGCCTCGCGGGGGACAGGCCCCTGTGTTGGGTCAAGGACAATAGTGACCGTAGCAGATACAGACTTAGGGCGTTTTTTGGCCAACTTCACAGGTGGGATCTTCATAGATGGGAGAGTCTCCAGGCTGAAGGACTTAATTTTGACCATTGGGCCTCCTGCTGCACCTGCAGAACAGAGCAAGGTCACTGGCTGGCAGGGCAGGGCCACCCTCCTGCCTGGAGAGGCGGAGCTGGCTCCTGGGACTCTCGGCTAGGCCCGATGCAGACCTTCCCCACCCCTGGTCCCTTCTGCCTGTTCTGTTGGGAAGGCTGAGTCTGTCACCACACAGGCTACTCCTGCTCTTCTTCTGAAATAAGTCCTATGAGCAGAGGAGTGGGTGAAACACTCAGGTACATTTTAAAAATAACAAAAGAGTAGAAGCTCATAAGCTCAAACCTCACCTCCACGGCCACAAGACGAACCTGTAAGAAGCAGCCCTCACTTTTTCACAAATGTCTGGTTCACTGTGAATGCAGGGCTCACATCTCCGCAAAATGCCATTCTTGTGGGCTCGTTCGTGAGCTCCATACACAAGGCTCCATACCGTGCACGCTCTCTTTTCTTTAGCTGTGTGTGTGGCATGAGCCATAGCACACTGGTCTGTGCCTCACTCACTTTTGCATGATGTGGTGTTGTATTGTGCGAATGTCCCAGTTTCTTCCCTGGTCCTTCGTGATGAGCATTTCCTCTGTCCTGGTTTGGAGCTAACGTGAACAATGCTCACGTCTCTTGGCATGTGCAGGCAATAATCTCTCTAAAGTCTATGCCTAGGATGAAGCCCCTGCCCTCCCTGGGCTGTTGGGGCTGTGCAAGGCCAACATGTCTCCAGAAAGGCTGAGTCAAGCCTCCCTCAGAGCATGTGGCCTCGCCAGGCCCAGGTACTGTCCTATCTGCAGTCCCGCATACCCTGGTGTGGGGCGCCATCACGCATGCCTTCGGGGCATTTCTCCATCAATAACACAGTTAAGCCTTTGGTATTCTCTCTTTTGTGAAGTGCCCATTCAATCTGTTTTTTTTTTTCTTAAGTCATTTATTTATTTTTTTAGAGACAGAGTCTCATTTTGTCGCCCTCAGTAGAGTGCTGTGCCATCACAGCTCACAGCGACCTCCAGCTCTCGGGCTTAGATGATTCTCTTGCCTCAGCCTCCCGAATAGCTGGGACTACAGGCGCCTGCCACAATACCTGGCTATTTTTTTGTTGCAGTTTGGCCAGGGCCAGGTTTGAACCCGCCACCCTCGGTATATGGGGCCCGCACGCTATTCACTGAGCCACAGGCGCTGCCCTCATAATTCTTTATATATAATTTTGTATACTAGTCCATTGTTGGTAATGTGTTGGAAATATTTTTCTGATTTATTGTAGTGTAACTTTCTACTTTTTAATGGGATCTTTTATGGACATCTTCTTTTATGATTACTGCCTTTAAAAAGATTTTCAATAAATCCTTACATGCCCTGAGCACAAAAATCTATTATCTAATATTACCTTTTAGAAGCTTGTATAGTTTTCCTCTTACATTTATTTATTATGTCTTTATTCCATGTGGAAATGGTTTGGGGGACCAGCACGAGGTAGCGGTCCCATTTCATTCATATTTTTCCACATGCACCAAATGGTACTGGCCGAATTTTAAATCTGTCCATTTCTACTCATCAATCACACCTTGCCAAAAAGTAAGTCTCCTTATGTCCATGAGTTTTCTCCTGCTATCTCTAATTCATCTCATTGATGTCTAAGTTTATTTATATATTATTACACACTGTCTTTATTAATAAAGTGTCATGGAAAGTGTTGATTTATAGTAAGGCAAGTCTTCCTACATTGCCCTTTTGGTAATGTGTCTTGGTTATTCTTGACCTTGTGAAATTCTATACATTTTAGAGTCAGTTTTTCAAGTTTTATACACATAGACACCACACAAATACACATGCACACACAAAAAGCCTGTTGGAATTTTGATTGAGGTCACATTAACTGTTCGGGAAAAGTGATCCCTTTACTATAATTCTTCTAATCCTTGAACATTAAAATATCTCTCCATTGGTTTGGGTGTTTCTAAAATGTCTCTCTTTAAGCTTCATAATTTTCTCCACAAAAGTCTTGCGCATTGTTAGATAATTGCAAAACTTCATCTCCCTTTCCCAATTATCCACTGAAAAGCTCAAACTTATGGCCCGCCCCCTACGGCTCTTCACGCCAGAGCAGTAACACCTTAGTGGCTGTTCCACCATCCTATCACCTCCCCTAACCGAACCTACATAAGGGGCCCTTGTCTTTTGTTCTCTCTCCTCCCCTCCCCCCACCGTGTGTCTCTTCTCTCTCTCTCTCTTCTGTTCTCTTCTCTTCTCTCCCACCGTGTGTCTTCTCCCTCTCTCTCTCTCCTCTCCTCTCCTCTCCTCTCTTCCCCCATTTCTCTCTCTCTCCCCACTCCTCCTTAATGCTGCTCTGCAGCTTCCCTCGCCAATAAAGACCTTTCGTACAAGCCTTGGTGTTCTGTGAGGTTTATGCCGGTCGAGTGCCCCCCTTTCACGCATCTTTTGTCGGGTTTATTTGTAGGTACTTCACTTGTAAAAATGCTATTGTAAATGGCATATTTTCCACTTCCTAGCATTTCTTATTGATATGCAGGAGTGCTGATTGCATCCTTCTTCCTACAAGATGCATTAGCAAGATATAGAGCCCTAGATTGCCTTCCTGCCCACCAGCATGTGGAAGGTCTGATTCAACTTTGTTCTGGCTTCCATTAGTGCAAAGCTAGTTCATGAATTGTCTTCAAGAAACAATCTTTTTATCACTGGATATTTTAAGAAATATTTTCTTTGTCTTAGGCATTTGTCACTTTAATTTTATTTTTATTTACTTTTTTTTTTTTTTTTTGAGACAGAGCCTCAAGCTGTCGCCCTGGGTAGAGTGCTATGGCATCACAGCTCACAGCAACCTCCAAATCTTGGGCTTAAGCAATTCTCTTGCCTCAACCTCCCAAGTAGCTGGGACTAGACAGGCACCCACCACAAAGCCCGGCTACTTTTCTTGTTGCAGTTGTCATTGTTGTTTAAAAATACAGAACACTTCATGAATTTGCATGTCATCCTTGCGTAGGGGCTATGCTAATCTTCTCTGTATCATTCCAATTTTAGTATGTGTGCTGTCAAAGAGAGCACTGTCACTTTAATTTTATTATGTCTACGATTTTATTTGCCCATCTTAGAGTGGGTGACTTCTGACAGTGTTGGCAAATTCTCAGGCATCATTTCCTTAAATACCACCTTTTCCCAATTTTCTCTTCTCTCTTTCTGGGACTCTGTTAATTAAACTTATAATAGAGGCGGGGTGCCTTGGCCCACCCTGATAATCTTAGCACTCTGGGAGGACAAGGCAGGTGGATCCCTTGAGCTTAGGAGTTGGAGAGCAGCCTGAGCAAAAGTAAGACTTCATCTCTACTAAAAATAGGAAAACCACCTGGGCATTGTTTTGGGTGCCTATAATCCCAGCTACTTGGGAAGCTGAGGCAAAAGAATCACTTGAGTCCAAGAGACTGAGGCTGCTGTGAGCTGTGATGATGTCAGGTCACTCTACCCAGGGTGACGGAGTGAGACTTTGTCAAAAAAAAACAAAAGCATATCACAGACTTCAGACTGTACCTGCACTCACTTTCCTTCATAGTTTGCATCTCTTGTCTCTCTGGACCTATTTAAGTAATTTCTTCAGCTCTTGGTCCTAGTTTACTACTTCACTTTTCAGTTGTGTTAAATCTGTTGTTAAATCCAACAACCAAATTTTAAAAAAATTTTCAGTGATAGTTCTCATTTCTTTAAGTTTTATTTAGTGCTTTTCCAAATCTGCTTGGTATTTTAAAAATAGTTTTCTGTTCTCTTCAGATATTTTTTAACTTTGCCTTTCATTACTTTAAACAAAATAAGCATAGTTACGAACATTTATGTCTTGGTCTCTGAAATCCAGTACCGGAGGCCTCGTCAGCTGTCACACATCAGCTTTGTCTCCACATGCAGTTAGTCAGTTTTCCTTGGGAGCTGCTCATTTTCTTCATAGTTTTATTTATGACACATCTTTGAGGTCTGGGATGAAGGTCATTTCCTTAGAGGATATTCTGCAGGGAATGACCAGTCCAGACTCATGCAGCTGCAGGTGTTCTGGTCACCCACCAGGCCAGAGTGAGGGTAGCCAGTGTTCCCGCCACACTCAGTGTGAGTTTCTCTCTTCCTTCCAGCTCTAAAACTCCTGCTGGCTGATTCTCCTGATTGCTTTGGGTGTGGGGAAGAGGATTACTTCCAGCTCACCGCTGCCTGAGTGGGTCTCAATTGCAGGGGATGCTTATTGGCGTCCCAGCCTGGCTGTGCTCTGAGTCTTCACTTTCTCCTGCTATGAAGATCAAATCCCCAGGTTTGGGAAATGGGCTTGGGGCAAAGGTAGCATTGCCCAAGGGGTTTCTCTTTGGGTCTCCTCTTCACTTTCATCCCTGGCCTGAGGATTCCTTATGTCCTGCCAGTTCATGGTGCTTTTCATCCTGACACCACAGGGACACACATCCAAGAATGCTCAGTTGTGTCCAGAGAGGGTGTTGATCCTAGGAAGCAAGGGTCGTTAGTTTGGACCTGCAGGGTCTGGCTCCATTATCTTCTTTTTCCCTCTCCCTTTGTAGTTTATACACCATTATTTGCATTTTATGATTCTTAAAATTCACATTGAATCCTTCTGGAATTATGTCAAAATCAAGCAACTCCGACCCACCACCTCCCTTTCTAGAGACAGGAGTTGCTGGTCCCCACAATGCAGGCGTGTTGGAAAGATTCCAATGTACTTGAGAAGTGTCAGTGCACGCTAAGCCGAGACACAGCTCTACCACATTGTTGCAGCAAACACTGCTGTTTAAAAGCTTGGTGGTGACTATTGTTTGTTTGTTTGTTTGTTTGTTTGTTTTTTAATAAGGCTAAACCATTTCAAAAGCTCTGTGGAAGGATACGGACATGTGACCAGCCAACAGTGGAGACCGTGCCCTGGGACTGCCTAGGGCTTGGCAGGCAGCATGGGGCTCATCCAGGCAACAGACTCTCCTGTGGGACCCAGCTCTCTGCTCTGGCTCTCGTGTTTGCCTGTCCAGGCCTCACTTCTAAACCTGACCCCGGTACTGGAGATGGGGCTAGTGGGAGCTGTCTGGGTCACTGGGCTGGATCTCTTTGAATATTTTTTTTTTTGCAGTTTTCGGCAGAGGCAGGGTTTGAACTCGCCACCTCCAGTATATGGGGCTGGCGCCCTACTCCTTGAGCCACAGGTACCGCCCCTCTGGGCTGGATCTCCATGAAAAGATTAATGCCAGGCTGGGCGCAGTGGCTCACACCTATAATCCCAGCACTCTGAGAGACAGACATGGGCAGATTGCTTGAGCTCAGGAGTTCAAGACCAGCTGGAGCACGAGTAAGACCCTATCTCTAAAAATAGCCGGGCATTATGGCAGGAGCCTACAGTCCCAGCTACTTGGGAGGCTGAGACCAGAGAATCACTTGAGCCTGGAAGTTTGAGGTTGCTGTGAGCTATCAAGCCACTGCATTCTATGGAGGGCAACAGAGTACAGAGTGAGACTCTGTCTCAAAAAAAAAAAATAATGGGTGGTGCCTGTGGCTCAAGGAGCAGGACAATGGCCCCATGTACCGGAGATGGCAGGTTCAAACCTGGCCCTAGCCAAAAAAACTGCAAAAAAAGGAAAAAGAAAAGAGTAATGCCTTCTCTCAGGGGACAGTTCTCCCTCTATTAGTTCTGAGAGAGCTGGGAATGGTGGCTCACCCTGCAGTCCCAGCACTCTGGAAGGCTAAGGCAGGAGGACTGCTTGAGCTCAGGAGTTCAAGACCAGCCTGGGCAATATAGCAAGACTGTCTCTACAAAAAATAAAACATGAGCCTGGCATGGTGGCACAAGCCTATAGTCCCAGCTACTCAAAGGCTGAGGCAGGAGCCTTTGGCTGCAGTGAGCTATGATGATGCCACAGGACTTTAGCCAGTGCAAAAGAAACCCTGTCTCAAAAAAAAAGAGAGAGAGAGACAAAAGAAAATAAAAGGAAAAAGCCTAGCACGGCCCTGGCCAGTGAACCCCTTCAACTCTTCACTTTCCAAGGCCCTACAGACATAGTGCCTGCTAACTTTCTTCATACAGATCACCCAGCCTCAGGGCTCCGCTGAAAAGGAGTGAGGCCCTCCCTGTGTCCCATCAGTAAGTCAGCAGCCTGAGCTGTGGGAAGGGCAGAGGCCAGTGGATTGCGCACTGCCCCCCACCCATGGCTTCACCTTCACACAGGCCCTGCCAGCTGAGTCTCAGGCCCAAGTCTGGCCACCACACCACTGAAGCTCAGGCCCAAGTCCGGACTCCACACTGCTGAGTCTCAGGCCCAAGTCCAGCCTCCCCACCAATGAGTCTCAGGCCCAAGTCTGGCCTCCGCACTGCTGAGGCTGTGCTTTGCAGTGCTGACTTACTTCTTCTGTCCAAAGGTTTTAATCTTGCAATTTCATGTTCTGTTCTTTGTGGTCTGCATGGGTCAGGTCTCATCTCAGCTTGCTGCCTCCTGCCTCCTTGTGCTGTGGCCTGTAACTTTCCTCCTAGAGAGCCATTGCCACAGGGCTCGTCGCTCTGAGATTCCATAGTGATGTCTCTCCCGGTCTGCAAATCTTGTGTGGGATGTGCACAGAACTACCTGCTCCCCGTGGTGCTGGTCATACCCCAGATGTTCAGGCCAGGCTGCTAGGGAGAGCCCTGACCTGCCCAGGCCTCCAGGTACCTGCACAATGCAGGCAGCTGCCTGGAGCCTGGGAAGCTGAGGGACAGCGGGCTCTTCCCTTCCTGTCCTGACCACTGGGCTTCTCTTGTAAAAGAAGCTTAACTGTCCTGAAGCTGTCCTTACCTGAAGCTTCCCTGTCCACCTGCATTTGGGACATGCCTTTTCTGGGACATTTTGAGAAGCCAGGTGCTGGCTGGGGCGGGCAGGGGCAAGAGTACTTGCTTTCTCCAAAAGTCCAATGTAACAGCTTAGGAGAGGGCTGAGGTCCCATTTTCTGGTCTAGTTATGCCTCACACTCCATAGATGGGAGATGGGGGGGGGCACATCCAGCTCCAAACAGCCAGCCAGCTCGTGTGCACGTGTCTGTACGTGAGATGAAACTCCTTCAGCCTCAGAGTGAACATTTTCTCTGATTCGGGAAATGACTGATAACTTGTCTCACAGTTAAGTGTTCCTGGCATTTTAGGGATCTTCCCAAGTGTTTGAGCAGAGGGCTAGAGAAGGCAAGGCTGGGACTTCTAATAAAAAATCCCCTTGAAATTGCAGGTGTTCACCATTTTAAAAAGTTCTTAGATCTGCATAATTGGGGAAAAATAATTTTATTATGAGACAGAGTCTCTGTCACCCAGGCTACAGTGTGGTGGGGGTCAGCCTCACTCACAGCCGCCTCAAACTCTTGAGTTCAAGCAATCCTCCTGCCTCAGCCTCCCAAGTAGCTGGGACCAGTGGTACCTCCCACAACACCCAGCTAATTTTTCTACTTTTACTAGAGACAGGGTCTTGCTCTTGTTCAGGCTGATCTTGAACTCCTGAGCTCAAGCAATCTACCCACCTCAGCCTCCCAGAGTGATGAGATTACAGGCATGAGCACCTTGCCCCGCATGGGAAAAGTAGTTCTTAAAGACAAATTAAACAAGAAGACTCTATGATCTATACACTGTCTACTGCCAAGAAAATAAAAACTGATATTTTCACAGCTCATCAGCAAAATACTACTTTTGGAGATGGACACATGGTCAGTAGCATTTGATAGTTAACACTGATATCAAGGGACAAATAAATAACAAACTCTGAGTCCTTGACCTGGCATTGGCGCCTTTTAAAATATTTAACTCTCTAGAGAATCAAATGATAGATCTCTATACAACCAAAACTGTATACAACCAAAGTATCTTACCTTTAGTGACTGCTCTGTTCTCAGCATTGCCTTTTTCGGGTGCCGTATCTTGTAGAGTCTTTGTAATCTACGGAGAGAGGAACAACAGACAGTGAGTGCTGTAGTCCATATCTGGCTGCCAGAGTGGAGGAAACACACAAGCTCATCACAGAAAACAGCTTAGGGAGGCAGCAATCAGATGGACCTCTCAGAGCCTCAGAACCCCTGGCTGCAACATGAGGGCCGCTATGAGGCTGTGCTGGCTGAAGGATGCTGCATGTGCGTCTACGCCGAGAGAAGCCACACTCTGCCCGATGAGTGGGAGGGCCTTGGCCAGTCTGGCTCCCCACGGGAGAGAGGTGAGCCATGGAATCTGATTTTTAGAGTCACATTATCATACTCAGAATATCCAGCACTCATCAACAGCACAGAACCACAAAGAAAAAGGGAAATATAGCCCATTCACAGAAAAAAAAAAAGACTTTGACAGATGTTACCTCTGAGGAAGCTCAGACATTTGAATTACTAGTCAAAGACACTGAATCAGCTCCTCTGACCAACTGTTAAATGCACAACACATTTGATCCTCATCTGTCTCACACACAGTTGTAGAGGAAAATAAAGTTCTCAGGACCTTCCCAGGTTCCTCACACAAAGGGCAGGAGGATCCTGGTCCACATGAGTAGCTGTCACCCTGTGGCCTGTGAAGCCAGAGCCCCAGACGGGAACAGGCCTCCCACATCCATAGGGGCTGCCCTCTCAGACCATGTATGGAATTCTTCATGGGCCCCAGAAATGAGGTCCTGCAAACTGTAGTTCTGAGCCTGCAGGCCAAGTCTAGCTCCCCAAACTGAAGTCTGTTCAACTCCACACTGAAAATGGGGATCACAAGCTGTTCTTCCCAGGTGCAAAACAGAGATGAGACAAAACCAATCACTCCTCCACCCACCCAAACACTTCTGCATAACTGATTTTCCCTTTACTCCCATTTTCTCTCCAAACACTGACTTACGGCCGAGGTGGGTGGATTGATCGAGCTCACAGGTTTGGGACCAACCTGAGCCAGAGCAAGACCTCGTCTCTAAAAATAGCCAGGGGTGTGGTGGGCGCCTGTAGTCCTAGCTACTCAGGAGGCTGAGGCTAGAAAATCCTTTGAGCCAAGAGTTTGCGGTTGCTGTGAGCTGTGATGCGATGGCACTACTGAGGGCAAAAAAGTGAGACTCTGTCTTAAAAAAAATATAACACTGACTTACTTAAAATTCTGATTTTCTGGGCACTAAGAATGTAACCATTTGCCTCACTGCCCATCTTCTCCCTCCTACATGCCTCCCCGCTTCAGGGAATATGTAAACACTGAGACAGCCAGGCATGTTGTGGCTTGTTTTTCCTAGAAGCTCACTAAAAATGGCTTAGGAAATCTCAATTGATTGAGATTCTTGCCTCAGTCACTCATTTTGGTTGTCACAGTTATTCTCCAATGATTTATTATGAAAAATCTTGAACATGAAGAAAACTGGAAAGGGCATAGGGAACACCCATGCACCTATCCCTGGGTGCTGCCCTTGCCAACATCTTGCCTCACATCCCTTGACGCAAAACTGTCCACCCAGCTCTTATGCCTGGTGCATTTCAAAGCTGGATGCAGTCAGCACACCTTCCCAGAGCACGCACGCATTAGTTAACACCTCTTTCTGTGCTGTCTGCTTCAACCTTGCCCCACAGTTAAGAATGTTGTTCATCCCTTACTTTTTCTTCTATTCTACACCCAGCCCTGTGGCCATCTGAGTAGCATCCTTGAGTACCCTGTTTCTGTAGACCAAATATTTGTGTCCCCCTAGTTTATATGTTGAAATCCTAATTCCAGTGTGACGGTGTTAGGACACAGGGCCTTTGGTACTAGACCACGCCGGTGCAGCCTCCTGGATGGGATCCGTGCCCCGACAGGAAGAGACCTGAGAGCATGCTCTCACTCTCTGCTATGGAGGACGCAGGGAGAAGAAAGCCCCTGTAAACCAGGGAGTGGCCCACGCCGGGCGCAGATCTGCCAGCACCTTGATCTTGGCTTTCCAAGACGTATGAGAACAAGTGTTTGCTGTTTAAGCCACCTAGTCTGCAGTATTTTTGTTACAGCAGCCACAATAGACAAAACACCTGTAAATGCTACAATTAGTCCAACAAGTAATTAATTCACGGTATTGCTGTGGCCTCCACTTACTGGCAGCGAGAGACAGCAGCTTCAGGCTCACCTTGAATGGTGTGGGACTCGGTGGATGAGTGGTGGTGCTAGAGAAACTGGACACGGATTGCAGCTCCATGTGATCCCCTCTGCAGGTCAGGCGGACAGGAGGAAACACACACATCAGCAGAGAGGCCTTGCTCAGGAAGGGGGATCTTCTAGGGCTCCTGACGGCTGTAAGTGTGGTATGAGCACCGCCACTCTGGGCTCCTCCTCCCCCAGAGTCCCACAACAGCAGCTCCCAGGACGGTGTGGAATGACCATTTCACTGCCTGATGTGAGACTTTGGGAGTAAGGCTTACATGGAAAGGACCGTGGGTGCTTATTGGTGGGACAGCATAAAGAGATGCTTCCACTTGCCAATAGAAAATGAATACAGCCACTGAGTGACTCTCACCATCAGGTCTTCAGGTCTTTAACATCCCATAACACACAGGCAGACTGGAAGAACTGCTCTCCAGTAAACTCACCTATAGCAGCCACTAGAAAGAGACACTTTAAAAATCCTACACAACTGGCTCAGCGCCTGTGGCTCAACGGGCTAAGGTGCCAGCCACGTACGCCTGAGCTGGCGCGTTCGAATCCAGCCCGGCCTGCCAAACAATGACGGCTGCAACCAAAAAATGGCCGGGCTTTGTGGCGGGCGCCTGTAGTCCCAGCTGCTTGGGAGACAGAGGCAGGAGACTCGCTTGAGCCCAGGAATTGGAGGTTGCTGTGAGCTGTGATGCCACAGCACTCTACCCAGGGTGACAGCTTGAGGCTCTGTCTCAAAAAAAAAATCCTACACAAGTTTCCCAGTAAAATGTGCCTTAGATTATCATCATCACACTCCACAGACTCT
>CAUYRH010112162.1:0-25775 GCA_963574655.1 Perodicticus potto
GTTCTCACAAAGTAATGAGAAAGTCTCTTGAATGTTATCACAATCAGGTTGATGAAAATATCTTTGATTGTATCTGAAGCCCGTACACTGTACCCCATGACTGAATTATTGTACACAGATATGATTTAATAAAAAAGAAAAGATTAAAAATAAAGAAAAAAGAAAATAATGGCCATAGAAGATGCTGTGGCAAGGCCTGGCAAGATACATTAACTAGGCTGTTTCCTGCCCGGTAAACAGTCAAAGTAAATATCCATTGTAAAGACTTGTATTTGCCTAGGGCAGAAATCAAGGAAATAGCTCGAACCCCAAAATATGGGTAGGAGGATTTATATCCTTATTGCAAAAGAATACCCACTGTGGTGGTGATGAGAGTAAAATTCCTCCTTCTCACCAATTCTTCAAAGAAGATTGATGCCAGTGGCATTTTACTCCACAATGAACTAATGGGATTAACACCCCCCCACCACCCAGAATCTGTGTGTGTGACCACAGACAGGAGACGTCCCCCACACAAAGCTCACGTTCTGAATTTCTCAAGAGTGCTCAGACTCTTAAAGTTGATTATTATAGAAACAATAGGAGCTGATATGTTCACTCAGAGAATCTGCTGGTTTCTTTGTTCCATTCCTCAGCTTACTTTTTGGGCTAACGAGCAAATAGACTTCAATAAAAGCTGAGTGGAACTGACACCTAGTGCCACTCTCCAGAATCGCACAAAAGGGCAGTGGTCCCCTGTGTTCCCACCTTTGAAAACTCTGTTCTGTGTATCTTTTCTCTTTCTTTCTCATCATTTCTAACTTTATATTTCTTCAGTTGGTCACCATCAGATCCACAGGTCTTAACAAAACCTCCCCCTGGGGAAGGTCCCCAGCAAATCTCTTTCTGTATGTCTTCATCTCTGAAATACTGAGTTCCCGAGTCCCCTTTTCAAAGAGCACAGGTCTCAGATGCTTCTGTGCTGTGCCTTTCTCAGGAACCTTGCCAGACTTGGGCCTGATGAACCTCCATTGATGGAGATAGTGGCCTCATTCACTCATTTTGGGTTGTTACAGCTCCCTCTCGGATCAAGTATTTAACTGGAGTCTCAGACAGAGATATTTACAATGGTTTATTTCTACCAACTGCAGATTATATTCAATTTGTTTAATAAAACAGAAAATAGATCACTTGTATCATTACAGAAGTCACAACAAGAAATGTTCAGGTCAGAGTTAGGGTGGCTGACATTCTTGGTTTTCTTGATTTATGGTTTCCTGGGACATGAGACACTAGTGCTAATATCAGAAAAATCTAAAGTAAGTAGAACCAATCTGTCATCAGTGTCAGAGAGGTGCTTTCTCAGTATGCCCACACAGTGGGAAAACTGAACCTCAATTGATTAAAATTGGAGACACAGGAAAGCAGTGAGTGAGGTGGTCTTCAGGTGCTGACAGCCAGAATTTCTCCCCACTTCCCTCTGGGTGACCCAGGGTTGTTCCCACACATGGGGACAGTGATGCCATCTCTTCTTCCTACTCAGCTCTGTCCCTCGTACTCAAACTCATCTTCACAGTGTGGTCATTTTCCATTCTTCTGCCCTAATTCATCCCTGAATTAGGCTTTAATTTCTTTGTTTTGTCTGTCTGTCTTTCAGCCACAACTGTTTCAGCTGCACAGAATATAGGTAAGTCCCAACAGGATTACCACCTCTGTCCCTGTCCTCACAGAGACGATGTGCTTTTGATTTGGACTCCAAATGGCTCCATGGGAACAGCATGGGCTAGGGAGACTTCTTGTCCAAAGGACTTATGTCTGGTCCTGACACTGGATCAACCTTCACTTTCCCCAATCCCCACCTGCCCCCAGGGCTCCCCTGTGTTATCCACCCCAGCCCAGGTTGCCTCCCCTACCCTGCCCTCTACACAGCCCCCTCAGGCAGGGAAAGGACCCTTTCCTCATGGCCTGTGTCACCTGACGGCAGGAGCCTCCTCCAAATGCCTGGAGTCTCCAGGGCTGCAAGGTGGCCCCTTCCTCAGTGACAGAGGTGAAAGCATTGAAGGCTGAGGCAATCCTGGCAGTGGGAAGGATGCAGGGAAAGGAGGAGGGTCTCGCAGATGTGACTACTTGGTGATTAATTGATTGATGTTCCCAGTGGGCAGGATGTGCTGGGCACAGGCTGAGCACTTAAGAGACACAGACACATCTGGCCCTGGATGAAAATGCTGTTGTCATCCTCAGCCACAGCAGTGGAGCCTGAGGCCTCAATGAGCAGGGCCTGGAGCCCCTCCCTCTGGCCTCACAGGGACAGGGATGTGGGTTCTCCTTCCTCAAGAGTTTGGGCCTCTTTGGCACTGACATCCTCCCTATTTACAACTTTGTATGCTTCCCATGGGAAAAATACTCTAAAGTTGAAAAAGTTCTGTTTATCTGCTTGAAAATTCATCAAGCGATCATTAATTTCTTCTGTTTATCTATGGGGACAAACATGGTAATTTAATGAGGGAGGGGGTTACTTCAAATGTATGAATGGTTAAAACCAGAGTCTACTTTGTTATGGGGGCTACCCACCTAGGATGTTCAGTGTTGCCTTTGATCCCTGAGGGAGGGACATTGGGAAATTTGGTCATGAATCTGCAGGGGCCTGAATCCCTTTTGATCTCTTGTAGAGCCTGGCAACTGTGGGGGCTACCTCACAAATGGAAGAGGCAGGTTTATCCACTATAATGGGAATGAAACTGAGTGTATCTGGATCATCGAGGTAAAACCTCGGAATAAGGTCGTGCTGGCATTTCCAGGATTCGAGTGAGTGCTCAGTTTTCATTTTGCTGGTGTTCCGTTCATCCCTGGGAGAGGGCCCCTCCTGGCCTCCTGCCCACCCTGCTCCCATCCACCCCAAGCCTCTGAAATACTATCCCACTCCATTCCTACTTCCTGCTGAAAGCCCCCAGGGGCTCCCTATTCTCTGGATAAAGCTGCCCTCCCTGTCATCTTGTGCACCTTTCACCATCTGACCCTTACTGTCTGTTCCTTTCTGTCCACTGCTGCCCCAAATGCCCCCTGGGCTGAGCCATAACACATTGAGTTTTCTGGACTTAGCAGAATTCAGCTGCCCCTGCCCTTGTCTCCTCTCCCCTCTGCCCGGAAGTATCTTCAGTCCCTCCTAGATTATCTATCTGGAATTCTCTCAAAGGACACACTCTTCCATGGCCAGGAAACCCCCTTTGTGACTCCCTCTGAAGGAAAACAGTTTTCTCTCAGGGGTGCCAAAAAAAACCCAGAACAAAGCTCTAGGTTTTGTTTAACCAGTAATAGGATCTTTGCCTCTGTATTTGCGTCAGCTGGAATGGGAATATCTTTTTGTACTTCAAAGCATTTCCTGGAAGGAAAGAGAAAATAGACAAAGTAATAAAGCCTCAGAAGGCATTTCCAATGCAGCATCAGTCCCTGCATGGCTGAGTCAGGGCCGAGGTCACTGACATGAGCCTGGGGACCAGACCAGACGTGGACTGTGACGTGGATGAGAAGATGATGGAATCTGTGTGACTAAGGCCCCTGTCCCCTATAGGCCTGTTCAGGGTTCGGGCCCCCATTAGGTCACTCTGGTGCTCTGTGTGATGAAGGCCTCTTGTGAGACAGGACAGGGCTTAGACCACCTACCCACCCTGGGCCCCTGGCTTTTGTAGATGGGAGTGTGGCCCAGTTGACCTGGATGGGGAAGCAAGGAGAGGAGGAGGCTGAGAAAGAACCTGGGATGAAGGGATCAGGCATTTCCTGTGTCACCTTTGCCCCTGAGTCAGAGGGATGGACAGGTCTGACCATGTGCCTGTATTGTCCTTTATGCTTTCCAAAGATTGATTTTGGAGTCTGATTGACCTTGGCACCAAGGAAGGACTCCAGCTGAACCAAGAGCAAAGTTATTATAAACGAAGCTGAGTGTGTCCTGGGACATGTCCCCATCCCCATTGTTTTGTTGTAGCCCATAGAGGCTCTGAGCCCTGTCCTGCGAGTGGGGGACATGCTGGGGGCTGAAGGTGGAGGGTACAGATAAGTTCTGGACATGTAGAAGGAGAAAGTGGATGTGGGGAGTCATCCTAGGATCAAAAGCACCCCATGTACAGAGTGGCCCTCACAAGGTAGGGGTGGAGGCCCCTCTCCCTTCTGCCTGCATCAAGGAGGTCAAGGCTGAGCTGGGGGTAGCATGCTGTCCCCACTCCTGTCCGTTCTCCCAGGGGCCAGAGAGGCAGGAACTAGGCTGTGGACCCTCACCCTGGTATCAGCCTCTCACTCTGACACAGTACCTGTGCTTGATGACAGACACCATGAGTTACTGCATTTGCCCCTTGGGGACTTGAAAGATAGCTGATGAGGAGACAGAAACTCATTTGGGGGGATTTCAGAGTTAAAGGCTAGGCTCCCATGAGAATGTGGAAACATGGGACTGGGAAGCCCATGAGATTGTGTACCAAGGGAACTGTAAGGGTTCAGGGAAGATGGGAAGGATCCTGGGGTGGTGGAGTCTCAGTAGGATGTCTGGACTTCCCGTGCCTTGTTCTCATCTGACTAGGCACTTTACAAAGCAAAGCTGGTGGATTTGGTGTCCATCCATTGGTTGGGATTACATTTTATAAGAGAGAAAGGATAGTTACAAAATTTCATGCCTGCTGTCTTGTCTCCCCCAGGTTCCAGTCTTATCCTAGGGACTGTGATGATGAGTACGTGGAAATATTTGATGGACCTCCTAATTCTACGCGCGTTGCCAAGTTCTGCAGTATTAAGTACAGAATTTTTAAAACTTCAACCAATGTTGCCACGGTCAAGTATTTCAGGGAATTCATCCGCTTACCCACTCCCTTTGAAGTATATTATTTTTCTGATAGTACTTAGGACTGAGGAAGGACGACTCCTGACCATCCTCTGTCCAAGGTCAGCCATGCAGTATGGTGGGCCTGCAACCTGTTCTTGTGACTGCCGAAATAAGCTTGAGCCAAAGTTCTCCTGGATCAGCCTTGCATGAGGGGCCCGGACTGGGACCCAAGACCTGTCCAGAACATATGTGGAAACTATCGCAGCGTTTCTATGTATTCACACCTCTGAGGTACATGGGTCAGATACAGAAATTATATTCAGTATTTCCTTGCCCTTGTGTTGGTGCAGTGTATATCTGTCTCTCAGAATAGATTATCTTTCTCTTTATCTGTCTCATTACAATCCCTTTGGCATTTTTTCTGGTGTATATATGCAAAATGTTTACTACATTTGGTATATAATATATCCAATGTATAGTACACCTTTCTTGACATATGGATAGAAGTTCATGTAATAAAAGATTTGTCTCTCACAGAAAGCGATTATAGTCTTGTTCATGTGCATCAGTCTCCGGACACACAGACATATACAGCACACGTTCTCCATCTCAGAGACTTCCCAGTCAGAAGGGAACTGGACCCAGCTTACACCAAGTCCCACAGCAGCAGCAGAAGCAGCCCTGTCCCCAGGGCTGGGGTAGCTGCAGGCCCTATGAGGCCCAGGTTCCTTCCTGATGGCAATGACCACCCTGGTGTCCCAGAGAGGGGGGAGCTCAGGCCTGGCTTCTAGCTGGGGAAGTCTGGGGAGAGCAGAGGAGGACACACTGAGCAGGAGGCTGTGTCAGCACTGATGAAGGGTCTTCCTGAGCCGGGTGAGCTGAAGGGCAAAGAGAGAAAGATGCTTCCTCATGGTCCCTCTGGGTGTTGCTGGTCCAGAGATGTGTACACTAGGACAGGTTGGGAAAGGATGGCTGGCTGGAGAATTTGAGAAAATCAGACACAGACTTGGACCTCACAGGAGTCTCTTCCCATGTCAATTACCCTAGCCTTGTTGATTCTTCTGGGTGGGGAGGAGGAGGGACTTTTCCTTCTCTCCTCTCCGCACAAGCTCCACTGTTGTTAAGAGGCTTCTCAAACACTCCCTTTCAGCACAAAATAAATTATAAAGTCTTTTTCCTCAAGAAAGACAAGGTACTCTAAGAAAAATTCTGGTGCCAGCTCTTAGGGGTTATGAATTTCATCTCATTACAAGTGTATAATCATGTATTGAGGTACACACAGTGTGTAGGGTACTGCAGATAGAGTGGCTAAATTGGGCCTAGGCACTGGTTGCAAAGAGGGCTCCTTGGGCAGTAGGTCATATGTGTGGACAGATGGCATGCAGAAGGGTGGGGCCAATCAGTGAGGTGAAGGAGCAAGGTCAGGTTGCCAGGGGGTCCCAGAAGAAGTCAAGGCAGCTAGTCCAGGAGTGGATCCTAGAGCACAATCTTTTCAGGAAATGCAGCTAAAAGGCCAGCCACATCCAAGGTGCTGGCCAGATGTTTCATCCCAGAACCCTCTGACTTATTTGACTCCAGCTTGGTCACCCAGTTCAGACACTACATCCTAGTGTCCTAGATGAGCCTATCTGACCCTACATGGCCCTTCCGAGTTTTGGGGGAGACCAGATTAAACCTTGAATAGGGGTTGGGTGCAGTGGCTCATACCTATAATCCCAGCACTCTAGGAGGCTGACATGGGAGGATCACTTGAGCTCAGGAGTTCAAGACCATACTGAGCAAGAGTGAGACCCCATCTGTATGAAAAATAGAAAAACTAGCCAGGTATTACACTGGGTACCTGAGGTTGCAGCTACTTGGAGGGCTGAGACAGGAAGAGTGCTTGAACCCCCAAGTTTGAGGTTGCTGTGAGCTAGGCTGACGCCATAGCATTCCAGTCTGGGCAACAGAGTGAGACTCTGTTTTGAAAAAAATAAAAAAATAAAATGAAATCTGTATTGGCTCTAAGAATGAGAAAGCTATGTGTCTGCTTCCAAACACAGCTCAAGGTAAAACCAACACTAAAATGTAAGTGTAAAGAAGTCCAAAGGAGTTCTGAGTTTTTCAATAATGACTACTTTAAGCCTATTTTTAAAACTATTGTATTCCTTTCCTGTTATCTATCTATTATTTCTTTTTTGTCTTTGTCTATTGTATAACCCAATACTGGACTTTTGGTAAAAATGTAATCTATCATTTGTTCCCTAAAGCTGCTACTTTGCTAATGAGAGTTCTTAGGGAATAGGGACTGTTAGAAATTTCAAATTAAATGACTCCTTACCAGAAGTGTCTTTTGTTTCAGTGTCAATGTCCAAAGCCTTTCTAAATCCCACATCACCATTAGCGTAGTTTCTCTACTATGAAGCTAATCTATAGCTTTCTGAGCAGTTCTTATATAGGAATATCTAGATATTTGTATTCTGTGGAAATACAGCCTAAAGTGACAAAGGATGAAGGCAAAATTGAGGTTTTTAGAGATCGTAAGAGCTTTTAAAGCAGCAGGTACCATATCAGTAAACTGAAAATCAATTAGCTTAAAATAAATTTGAAGAAAGTCAATTCACAAAATTTATTAAATATATTCAGTTGACTAAAACATTGTTTCTTCTAAACTATTTTATTTTTTAAGTTTGTGTAAATTATGGAACAATGTTAACAGCTTGTAATTATTTCCATAAAATTTAATCGATCAATTCTTTAATAGTACCACCAAAAGACTTTCAACTTAGCAGAAGCTAAAATAACTGGGTATATTCACCTACTCACAATGTATTTAACATTTAGAAAAGTATTTTGTAACATAAAGTCAACAAAAAATAATTATAAAACCTTTAAATTTCACATGGGCTTTTCCCATTTATACTAATTTTGTTTTGATGATATTTTTCAATAATTTTGGTCAAAATTTTAGCATTTTATGATTTTATCTTTAATTTCTTAAGTAGCATCTCAATCTTTATTTGTGGATTTATAGTAATCAGTAGCCCAAACTTGTGAATTCCCAGTATGTTTCTTACTTTATTTATTTTATTTTGGAGGACCTTTTAAGCAAATTTTTTAAAGAAATTCCTCTATTGTTTTTTCATAGTTATCTAATAGAAAATTTCAGGCACCAATCATATGATTAATTATAATAATTCCCTCCTGGCTTTCCTTTTCATGTATTTCTATTGAGGTAAATGTTTTCACACATTCTTTATTTTTTTCTGATCATCCTTTTATTTTTTAAAAATTCTTTATTAAATCATAACTGTGTATGTTAATGCATTTATGGGGTGCAATGTGCTGATTTGATACACAATGTGGAATGCTTGCATCTAACCGATTAACATAACCGTCTCCTTGCTTACTTATTTGTTGTGGCAAAAACATTCATACTCTATTCTTAATAGTAGAGAAATGTATCATTGCATTATGCACATTAGGTTGGATCCCCCCCAAATCCTCCCTCCTCCAATTACAAGTTCATGTCTCTTCTTTCTGTAAATTGTGACTACACTGATCTAACCCAATTGCTTCTCCTAAAGAAGAGAAAAGCTAAAGCTGGGCATGGTGGCTCACCACTGCAATCCTAGCACCTTGGGAAGCTGGGGCAGGAGGATCATTTGAGGCCAAGAGTTTGAGACTAGCTTGGACAATGGAATAAGACCTCGTCTCTACAAAAAATTGAAACAAAATTAGCTGGGTGCTGTGATGCATGCTGACAATACCAGCTACTGGGGAGGTTGAGGCAGGAAGACTACTTGAAACCTAGAGTATGAGGCTGCAGTGAGCTATGTTTGTGCACCACTGGACTACAGCCTGGGGCAACAGAGCAAGACTCTCGGAAAAAAAAGAAAGTAGGGCATTGAGCACTTTACGGTATGGGCATTGGCTTCTGGTTTTTGTTTGTTTGTTCTTTTGATATTTTTGAATGTTGCTTCTATCGTTTCAAATTTCAACTACTTTTAGTTTTTTCTTTTGATCAATTCCTTATATGGCATATAAGGTCTGTTGTTGTTGTTGTTGTTGTTTTTTGCAGTTTTTGGCCAGAGCTGGGTTTGAACCCACCACCTCTGGCATATGGGGCCGGTGCCCTACTCCTTTGAGCCACAGCTTCTGCCCTAGCATATAAGGTCTGAAAGTAAGACCCAAGCATGATTATTTTTTAAAAGTTCCCAAAGTGAGTCTTATTTGTACCTAAAGTTGAAAGTCACTGTCTGGAATGATGATGTTCATTAGATCTAATATGCAATGTCCTTTATGTGTGGAACCTGTTCTTTTCATCCAAGGGGCTCCGTGAATTTGCATAAATAAGCTTGACAACAAGCTAAGAGTCCAAAAATTTCAATTAGAGTGACTGGAGTCAGGTTTTTGACTATTCTACCTTAAATTTTTCTACTTATAAATATTAAGATGGCCAGGTATGGTGGCTCACGCCTGTAATCCTAACACTCTGGGAGGCTGAGGCAGGTGGATTGCTTGACCTCTAGTTTGAGACCAGCCTGAGAAAGAGTCAGACCCCCATCTCTACCAAAAATAAAGAAATGAGCCAGGTATAGTGGTACACACCTGTAGTCACAGCTGCTCGGGAGGCTGAGGCAAGAGGATTGCTCAAGCCAAAGAGTTTAAGGTTGCTGTGAGCTATGACGCCACAGCACTCTACCCAGGGCAACAGAGTGAGACTCTGTCTCAAAAAAATAAATAAGTAAATAAAAAATATTAAGCTGTACCTACTATGATTTTGTTTCTTAGTACCTCATAATCAATTTGCTCTCTCCACAGATCTCTGTGGGTCAAAATATCCTGGTAACTGCCATGTTTGTACAGCTGATATGGCTCCAAGGGTCAGATGCTTGTACCTGGGGTCTGCCGTGTCAGGATCCCATGGTCACCGTGTAAATCAGAGAGCCTGATTCCTTTGCAGCGTTTCTCCCCATCATCCATTCTCAGCAGAAGACAGACCTCAAAGAGCTTTTCAAGGATGTCATGGCCTCCTGCAACAATGCATTTCTTAATGTCCCTGTGAAAGTGCGTCCCCTGAGCCTTGCTAGGGACTGATTAGGGGACTGACTGAGCAGGCTCTGCAGAATAGATCCAGCCAACAATTCTCATCTTTGTGAGGGTTTGGGGCTCCTTCCTCCACAGAAGGTCATGGACTTAACTTTCTAGCATTTCGATATCACTGATTATAAACCATGGATGAGTCCAGCTTCAATTAATCAGCCTAGCAGACTGTTACTGGCATGTACCTGGGGAAACACAGTAGATTTCACATCATGGATGATCATCAGTTTATTTACTACATTTTCATGTATGTAGAATTTATCTACTTTTATGGATGCTTCCAAGATGTCTGCCGATTCACATTACAAAGCTCTTGGAAGGTTTTTTTTCTTTTAGGTGTGTATGTTATCTCCTTTTGTAGTAGGCTTATTCTTTCTTGGGTTATGCTTGGACCCAACTTTCATTGTGGACCTGGAGAGGATGAGGTATGGGGATAGGTCCTCAGGGTAATATGCAACGGCCCCTGTCTTGTTAGGTAACTGCCCAGTGCTGGGAGGAGGAGATGACTCCCCTCTCCTGGGAGAGGAGGCACTGCTTCTGCTGGTACAAAATGCTCAGGTAGATTTGGGAACTCAGAGTTCTCCGTCTTGTCTGCCCAGAGTCCTCTTATCTCAGATTTCTGCTTCTTCCTCAACAGTGGTCTTGCCTTGGCACGAGACATGTGAAGGCTGCACATATATTTGGTGTTGCAGCTCCTAAACCCTTACATTCAGGCCCTGTACTTGATCCTTAGCCATAGTTCCTCTGTAGATACTGACAATAAGGGACTCCTTTAAAGTTGCTAACAGAAGCTTTCCAATTTCCTACTTGTGCCTTGTATTCTACATTTGAAGCTTTCAATTTGTCTTTTTATTCTGTGATATTCTCTAGGAAAAAGAAGCTATCGCTTTTTTTTTTTTTCCTTAAGATGTGGGGTCTTACTTCATTGCCCAGGCGGGAGTGTAGTGGCACAATCATAGTTCACTGCAGCCTCAAACTCTGGAGCCCAGGCAATCTTTCCTGCTCTGTCTCCCCAGTATCTGGGATTACAGGGGCTAGTCACTGGGCCTGGCTACAATTTCTATGGTCACCATTATCATCATAGCAACTAAATGCCACATCAATGTTATCTGTCAACATCTTCCTCTCTCCTGTACTCCCCTCCATGCCTCCACTGATAATTTCATCGGGATCCTACTAAATGCCGCAGATGACCAATTTACTATCCCCTCCCCACCAAGTAAGAAAGTCATCCATGTGCCCATCAAATAAGTAAGCAAACCTGTCCAGGATTCCAACTTTGATGGTCTCTTTCCTAGGGCCCATATAAATTGCTGTAATATTTAGGGTCCTGACAAAAAGTAGACACTGCATTCAGAAAGAGTGATTATGTAATATGCAATCCTGCATTCAAACTTGGAATGTAATTTTTTTCTACAGGGAACATTATTAAGTCAATTAAAAAAATTGAATATGATCTATTGGTTAGATAATGATTCTGCATTAACATTAATTTTTTTCTTATTTTCAAATTGTGTCATGGATTTTTAAGAGAATGTCCATGATCTTTGTTTTTAGAAAAAACAGACTGAACTAGGTAGAAGATGCCTCAGGTATAAAACTTTCAAATAATTCAGAAAAAGTAATAATAATTATAGAGCGAGAGAAAATTATATTAAGCATTGGGGGATCTGAGGGAAAGGTATAGACAAATTCTATTATTTGTTACTTTTCTATATATTCAAAATATTTCAAAACAAATATTATTTAATGAACTACTTAGTTCTGTCTTCACTCTTCAGTGTAAGATCTGAAGGCAGAGACTACATCTGTTTTCTTTACTGCTGTATCCACAATACCTTGCAAAATGTCTTGTACACAGTCACCCCCTCAGTGCATATTTGTTGAACAAAAATATCAGAAAATGAAGAGGTGATGGAAAAGACTTCAAGAAAATGACTGTGACATGGGACAAGATTAAAGGTGGCTTACAGGGATGGTGAAGCATCCCAGGACTGGCAACAAAAGGGAGCTGCTACCAACCATGGGTTGGAAAGGAGAAGTTGACTGAGCAGTTAGCAGAGCTCAGTAAGACCCGTGCCTGCCAGAAAGGGTAACCTAATAGGAACTGTAGCTGCAGGGAGAGCAACGCAGCCGCCACCACCCGTGGGACAACAGGGAGGAACTCATGGACTTAAATGCTCTTCCCCTTTTCTCCTCTTATCCCATATGTTAGCTCAGGGCCTCCAAAAAGCAGACACCAAGATGGAATTATGCATGTGATAGATTTTCCAGGGAAATGCCCTTGAGAGGAAATAGGGAGTCAAGGAGGCTGAGAGAATTATCAGACCACTAATGTCTGTGGAAGGAAGGAAGGAAGGAAGGAAGGAAGGAAGGAAGGAAGGAAGGAAGGAAGGCAGGAAGGAAGGAAGGAAGGAAGGCAGGAAGGAAGGAAGGAAGGAAGGCAGGAAGGAAGGAAGGAAGGAAGGAAGGAAGGAAGGAAGGAAGGAAGGAAGGTTGGTTTAGTAGGATAGTTCCAGCTCTGATGCAATTGTAAGGAAGCTTTGAAATAGTCTTTGGAAAGTCTTCAAGCCAAAACCATCCCTCAGAGGAGTCCTGGCTCTTTTATGAATGGGCTTCTCTTAGTTTCCCTGCTGTGCTCTGTGATGCTTGAGAGTAGTCCCCGAGGCATGGCAGATGTGGCGATGGATTTCAGAACACACAGTGGGGCTGTCAGTTGGTTATGCTGCCTGTAGTTGGAGATCTGAAAGATGCATTTTCACAGCTTCCATACTCTCCACTGGCCAATCACCTGAGAGACAGAGGGCAAAGGAGTCATGTTGATGTAATTCATAAAGATCCAATTTCCTAGAGCATTTAGGAGAAAGTTAGGGCGGGATGGAGCAGGGTGGATCTGCAGAGTGGATCTCATCCAGCCCATGAGTCAAAAAAGACACGTTTTCAAAGAGATGCAGGGCTCCTTGAAGAGAATTTGGGTTGCTGTACTTGCAGAGTGGGTGCAATAAAGACATTAGGTGGGGTATCACCAAACCTCTGCACTGAGGATTGAAAAGAGAGAGGAAAATTGCCCAATCCTTAGGGTGATATTTGGGAGTAGGGGATAGGGAAGGGGATACACATTCCAAGAGTGGTATGGCTGGAACCCAAAGAAATGACTATATGAAAATTTTAAAAATAATTTGAGTGCTAACATTTGTGACTCTAGGAATGCAAGGGAGCAGATTACTTGAGTAAGCCAGACATCAAAGGATCATCCTCCCTCAGAGAACTGTGGAAGCCTGTGATGGAAGGGCCAGGAGTCTATAGACTAAAGCATATTCTCAACTCGATAGCATCTATTTTGCTAGATCTGAACACTGACACCCTTGAGACAATGAGAAGAAATAGTAGTAGTGAATTGATTAGAACCCAAGTTCTTCCAGGCCCTGGGGGATGTTGAAACTTTTTGCCAATTCTAGACAGCCTATCTGGTATGGGAACAATTCAGGACCAATGCTGAGCCCTTCAAAATTGCCCTAGAAGAAGTCTAAAAGGGAACAAATTTGGGTGTGAAAATGTTTATATCTTATAAAAGCAAATAGACTCAACCACAATGCTAGATTAACAATGACTTTCTAGGATTCCATGCAAAGAGTCTTTTTCATTATCCGTATAGAGAGTCTGAAAGTAAATAAGTGGATAACAAAGTAAAATGCAAAGCCAAAATGCAAAGCCAAAGTGAGGTTATTGAATCTTATACCTTCATCTCTTGTTAGAGAAGGTCATGAGGGATTGTTAGGAGACAGAATGCAAGGGTTAGAGGAAGAAAGAGTCAATGAGAGGAAGAGGAGTAACTTATTTTCCCAAGATGTAATTAAATGGCAAGAGGAATAGGTTGCAAAGAAAAGAACACCACCAAAAAACCCCCAAATAAAGCAAGTATCACGTTGAAATCTGTTTTCTTCCATGAAAGAAGCTGTGATAGAGTGTTTCCAAAGTTCAGATGTCTTTCTATCAAATAAAAAAATATAAATATCCTCTAGTTACTTCAGTCATGCTACCACTATAGTGATATAGCACCTAATTTCTAAGGTTTTTTTTCTTGAGATTTTGGGGAAAAGGTAGCAAGATGAGCAATTTTTAAATAGCAAATTTTATGGTATTTCAATAATTAACGCCATCTTGAAAATCAGTAACATTTGCAGCTCTTTCATTGGTGAAAAAAAAGATTATACTGTGAATATTTTCTAAAATTTATAACAGATGGGAGTTGCAAAATATTAAAATAATTTAGCGTTTTAACAAAAATACCTATGAAAATTTACAGCTTTGATGTCCCGAGACACTTTTTTGGAGGACGGGGTGTAATGTAACACACATGCTTCTGATTATAACACTTATTTTTAAGATTTGTTTAGCAAAATTCCTAACCATAAATTTTCCTAGCTGACTACTTAACTCAATTACATATACAGATGGCTTTTCAACTAGGATTGCCTTTGTTGTTATAAATGTTACAATTTTTGGTTGTTATCTTCTGAAATGCCAATTAATCCAGGTTTCTCAATGCAGACACACATCCATTTACTCCACTTAGCGTAGAGCCTAGTGCCTGGCAAGCAGTGTACTTGTTGAATAAGTGTAAATGCCAGCGATCATAAAGGATAAATAAGATGCTGGAATCTGTTGGCCTGTTAGAAAAGAAAGTATCTTAAAAGCTTTTATGTATTTGGATTATAGTATCTTCAAGTCATTGACATACATTTATTTTCATTTGGAGACACATAGTTGCAATACTTGTTAGTATCTATAGACTTATAGTTATGATGTTAACCTGAATTCTTTTCTAAAGGTAGGACTGAAACATCTAGAATCAAAAGTTTCTCTGATTTAATATTCTAATTAGAAATAATGGTGTTTTAACAGTAATTATAACTTGACGTTGTTGTGGATACCGTATCCAATAAGACAACCATTTCCAGCAGAAAGCAAAGTGATGGGAGTTACCGCTGACAGTGGTAAAATGTTGAACATTTTCCTTTAGGACTTTGGATCAGTCAAATTGGTTTCATCAGCCAAACAACTGGTCTAGCGTGTGTGCAAATTTGTTCTTTGACTTTACTGATAAAATAATCATCAGTTGATTCATATATTCAACCTTTGTAGTTCTGTGTCTTAAAATCTTATTTTCTGGTATAATCCAATGGGTAACTGTTGCAGAATTTTTGGGTGCAGAACATTCTGCTCTTTTGAGCTATCATATGAAGAAAGAAACACAAATAGCTTACTACATATTGACTTATCAGTGTGACTATTATAACTTAGGGCATTATTTAATGTTGACACTACCACTGTCATTAAAAAATGCCGCATATTAACTATTCCCATGCTTTATTCATCATTATGACATTTACACAACTGTTTTAAATGGACATGATATTTATTCTCTGTTCACTTTGTGGCCTCTAATTCAAAACTGATGGTATTGACCACCAAAACAATCTAAAATATTTGAAGCTATTGGCGCGGCAGGATGGGATATGTGATAAATAAATATAAATGGAAAAAAAGAAAAGAAAATATCTAGAAAGAAATTGGTGTGGACTTTCTTGTTGTAAATGAGTTAATTGTTTGATTAATTCAGGAGCAGAGATAAAATAAATCATTGATTTTATTTAAGAAAATCTCTGTAAACTTGCCTGTACATCCTTCACTTGAAGGGAACTGACCTTTTCTTAGCCCCTGATTTATGCCAGAAATTTTACTGAGTTGTCTATTTTATGAAATACTCTATTCGAGTTCATTTGGGGGTGAGTTTTATAGACTTCTTCTCATTCTCTTTTGCTGTCTCTTTTCCTCGACCATCCCAGTTTGCCAGACTGTCTGAAGCTTACAGTCAAGGAAAACCCTTCAGTCCTGGGTAAACTAAAAAGGGTGAATTGCTTTATATAGATAAAATAGCATCATTTTAAGCTTAGTTATAAATCATAAACTGAATTTAGACAGCATCAGGGCTTAGCAGTTGTACAAATAATTATATGTAAAGCAAAAGACATTAAAAAAATTATATAAGGCTATTTTTCCCCTTTATTTGGAGTATGTGAAAATTAAAAGACCATAGATAAAATTTTTTGAGGTCACTTTTTGTGCATATGGGTTGCTTTAAACTGATGTGAATTAAAAAGAAAAAGATGCAAATCATTTACAAATAGGATTAGGACTTCTAGACCTTGAAGATGGAATAAAAGGTAAAAATACACAGTTTTCATAAAAACTTGACACTATTATTTATATAAATATGGAAAGAACCAGAGAAAATTTCATTAACTAATATGGTGTACTAGAAACATCATAAGCTTCTAGTACAGTAAATTTCTCTGACCCACATGCAGCTCTCAAGAAAACATATATTTTATTTTTAGGAGTAACTGCCATTAATATCCTCTGTAGAGTCATTGGTTGGCTTCTCCACAGGGGTTTAAGGTAACAGCATAAATAAACATGCTCATCACAGAGCCTGGCCCATAACGCACATCGTATGTTTGTTAAATTTTTTGTGTGCCCCCAATCTGTTTGGTACATATGGTATCTTTTTATCAAGGCAGGCAATTGCTTCCATGTTTATCTCTTCTGCTGTCTCCTTCTAGCCATGAATCTTCAATTCCAGCATTGTGAACTATTTTCTTTTTCTGTTTTTTTGGCCGGAGCCGAGTTTGAACCCCCGACCTCTGGCAAATGGGGCCAGCGCCCTCCTCCTTTGAGCCACAGGCGCTGCCTGTGAACTATTTTCTTTACGGTCTCTTCTCCCATTTAAAAATGTGCTCATGTCTCCCCAGTCCTCAGGAAACACAAAAACTATGCTATTCCTTTATCCTGTATTTCTCTTGAGTTTAGACTTATTTCTTTCCTATAACTTGCAAATTTTTGGTCCTATTTTTCAGCAATCATGTCACCTTCAAACCTACAAATTAGCTTTGGCCACCACTGCTCTGCTGAAATCCCGCTCTGAAGGCCAGCCCTGACCTCCCGGGACGCGGTTTCCATCCTTAGTCTGACTTCTTTGAAGCCTCTGAAACTCACAAGTGCTTACTCCTGAATGGTCAGTGCTGTCTCAGTTTTTTTGGCACTGTGTTTCATGCTTTGACTCTCCTATTTCTTCTCCTCTTTTTTTTTTTTTTTTTTTTTTTGCAGTTTTGGCTGGGGCCGGGCTTGAACCTGCCACCGCCCGTGGCGCCCTACACCTTGAGCCATAGGTGCTGTCCATTTGCTGTTTCTCTTTTTCCACCACATATAAGGTAACCAATCATCCCAATTTGCCAGATCGTCTCAAGTTTAGCATTAAGGAAACCCCTTCCGTCCTGGGTACTCTAAAAGGATGAATCACCCTGAACTTAGCCCTTAAATGTTGGCATCCCTTAAACCTCTGTTTCTAGTTCTTCTCCATTTCTCACTAAGAACTGTTGTAGCCTGCAGAGGCTTCAACTGTAGTTATGCACTGCACCGTGTAATTTTTTTGGTCAATGTTGGACTGCTTATATCATAGTGGTCCCATAAAATTATAATGGAGCTGAAAAACTCCATTTTGTTGCCTAGTGATGTTGCAGCTGTTGTAATGTTGCAGTGTTACAGTGTGACACATTACCTTTTCTATGTTTAGTACATTTAGTTATACAAGTCCTTACCACTGTGTTAAAATCACCTACAGTATTGAGAACAGTAACAGTCCTGGGAGCAACACAGCCTAGGTGCATAGTAGACACATGTGGGTTTTCCTAATTACGCTCTCTGATGCTCGCACACCAACGAAATCACCTAATCATGCATTTCTCAGAACACATCCCCATTGTTAGGTGACACATTTGCATTATATTTCGTCATGTATAATACATACTTTTTCATCCAAATTTTGAGGGGAAATAAAAGGATGCTCATTTTACATGGGTAGTACCAATTCTGTATCTATACAAATGTTTTAAATTATTTCATTTATGCTTATGGATTATAAATGCTTCTGCATTAAAGTTTAACTCTAGAAAGCAATAATGATGTCTGTATATAAAATAATACCCTGGGATAATGGTATCTGTATGTAAAATAATACCTGGTAATCAGTTTTGCTGATCATATGATGAACTTGCAACAAAAGCATTTTTGGCCGATGAAGAGCAGTATATTTCTCTGTACGTCTTAGGCTGGAGGTAGCAATCTAGGTGATATTTGTACAAAAATTATTGGAAAAATTTGAAACAGTTTTTGTATACTGCAAGCTTTAAGCTTACAGTATTAAGTATGATAAAGAGAACGCCAACTCTTTGGACCTCCTCCCACCGAAAATGTCATCACATTTTGGAGGCAACAGGAAGAAAAGATTCTCCGGATGTCAAGACAGAAGAAAGCAATTTGAGGGGAAACCTCTAAAATGACCTGAAGTGGAGCTGAAGGGAAAGACCTGGATTCTAGAGCAGCTTCAAACTGGGGTCTCTTTTTTGGCTAAGGTGATACAAGAAGAGGGTGAAAGGGTTGCACGAGCAAAATTATAGAGGATTCCCCGGGACACCTACATCGTGCTTTAACTTTAGAAATAGGAGTTTGGGCATGAGGACACCAACAAAATTTTCCCCCAAACTTCCAGCAGCCTATGAGAATCAAGTTTTGGAGTTTCATTCTTATATTATCATTCTCCGAAAGACAGCTTTGAACTGTCCTAAAACACCAGTATGGGTGAGGTCTCGCTCTCAGCTGATGGCCCATCCAACAGAACTGTGGACATCAAAGCAGCAAAGACAGGAAAACTACAGCTGCCAGGAGAAGATACAACTACAGAGGACACGTGAAGATAGGTTTCCCCGTTGTGCTAGCCTATTGTTTTGGTCTGTTATGCAGAAGGGACAAAGCTACCACCTATGAGCTTCCTTAAACATATTTTTAAAAGAAAAGATTCCAAGTGGCATACTGTTCCTGTGCATAAGAAAGGAGGGATGCATCAGGAAGGCACAAAAATCTGGTTTAACAAAGTTTGGTCACAAAGGCCTGGAGGATTACTGAAGGAAACAACTTTGTTTTTGATCACTTTGAAGCCCTTGTTACACAAAGTGCAAAAGCAAGCTCAGCAGACTTGAAAATTCAACCTAACCAGCCAACTGCAACCTCTTGATGTGTCAGTGAGCAAGCCCTGTCAGGCCCTAAGGAAGAAAGAGTGGACGTCATGGTTGGAGTCAGCATTTAACACTTACAAGCAGAATTAGGAACGCATCCACCACCCAGGTTGTGTCTGGATCCTAAGGTCATGGAATGGTGTTAAGGAAGAAGTGGTTGTGAAATCATTTTAAAAATGCAGCATCAGCAATGGTGTGTATGGAACCGAAGAGAAAGAAATTTACCAGGATGAGGACACTGACTCTTCAGAAGACAGAGGCAAAGCAGAAATTGAACATGATGACACTTCTGATATTGACAATGCTGAAGAGCTCTTGGCCTTCCATGATATGTAAATGTGGTAAATTTGCTACTGGACACAAAACTTCTTGTATCTGTTCTTGTGTTTTGAAATTATTTGTAACATAAAATTTCTTAAATTGGAAATTATTTGTAACATAAAATTTCTTAAATTGGGCAGTGCCACTGGCTCAAAGGAGTAGGGTGCCGACCCTATGTACCAAAGGTGGCGGGTTCAAACCTGGCCCTGGCCAAAAACTGCAAAAAAAAACACAAAAACCCAAAAAACAAAAAACAAGAAGTTAAAAAAATTTCTTAAATCATATATATTAAAAAATTAATAGTGGGCAGCCCCTGTGGCTCAAGGAGTAGGGCACTGACTCTATATACCGGAGGTGGTGGGTTCAAACTGGGCCCCAGCCAAAAACTGCAAAACAGAAAAAAAAAAAAGTAAGAGTCCTTTATTGTACAAAAATAAGTACCTAAATATAAACAAAAATTTGAATTAAAAAATTAAAATGAAAGATTTTTTTCCTGAAAATTTGTGCCAAAATGTGCATGCACTTTATACCCAGATGTACATTATACATGGCAAACTATGGTGGAATGGGAAGGAATCCTTTGTCTCCAGCCATAACTGCTCTACTGAACCCCAAACACTATTTCTGAGATAAGGACATTCGCTGTGTGCTGTGCTCCTAAAGTCTTGTGTTCAAATCCAAGCTAACCCCCAGTCACTAAGTATGGAATCACCTATATAATTTATTACTTACCTCTCTGAATCATAGTTTACTAATTTGAATGGGGATTATTATGAAGACTAAAGCTAAAAAATTGTAAAATTCTTAGTGCAGAGCTGGTATGAATCATGTATCAAATAATTTACCACTTTTTTATTTATTATTATTGCCACTATATTTGAATCTAGTATTTTTCAGCACTTTTTCCACTGCAATTCATCTGAAGAATATAAAAAACTCCAATCAATAGAATGAGCCATTATTGCAGAACTTTTGGATAAGTAAGAGGAGAGAGACGTGTCTAGTTTAAAGAAAGGCCCCATGAGGTTCTGACATTCAAGTTCTTGGGAGATCAGTTTATCTTCAACTCTTCTTTCCCCACGCCCTGGTTCTAATGAGTTCAAAAGACTTTGTTATTTATGGATGTATAATTCAAAATAAAATAGCAATCATATTTTTAAATCCTCCTTTCATTCCTGAATGTTTCCTGATCCTATTCTGACAATGTGATTATGATTATGTAATAACCATTAATTAAATCCAACCTTCTTTTTTTAGCTAAAGCAGAAAATCTTAAAGTTTAGCGTGCAGGTGATCACAATCGCTTGGAAGTTGAGGTAAAACACAGATTTTTGGTCCTTCAACCAGGGTTTCTTATTTCATAGATCTAGAGTAAAACCTGAAGATACACATTTGCAACAGGCTCTCAGGTGATGTGGGGCCAGAGACTACACTTTGAAAACTGTTTTAACTTATGGAAATGATTTGGAGATTTAGCTTTAACTTAATTTTAACCTCAAGTATTTTCTTTGTTCCTCCACTTTCTTCTGTTTTTATTTCTCTTCTTCCTGCTCTCTCTCTCCTCTCTTTTTTCTTTTCTTACCTAGAAATCTGATTTTTCTCTTTCACTCCTTAACCTTTTAGATGAATGATAGTGGGATTCCACTCATTTTCACTATTTTATCTCATTATTCTTCTTTACTTCTAAATAATAATTTATTACAGTATGAACGAATTGCAATCATATTTATGACTGTACGTATCATCTTTCTGTCTTTGCAGTTTTAGATTCATGAAACCTGATACGCAGTAAAGAGCTTCAGTAAAAGTGAAGGTTAGTAATGTTTAGATGGTTTCAATTTTAGCTTTTATTCTGTCTACTTTGCTCAAAAGTTTACAAATATGTTTTTTGAATAAAAATCGCTAAATGTGCATACAATGATGTTTTTGAAACCTCTGAACTTGACCACTCCTTCATTTTGCAGACTTGAGCATAAAAGACTTAAATGATACTGTCAAAGTCACAATGGCAGCTCAAGGATGAACATTCAGAATTTCTTCGTTTAGAGCATTTCCCACTCTAGCACACCTTCTCATAACATTGTACCATTTCAGTATACAGATGGGAGTAATATTTAGGTCACCATTGGATGGGATCATGGTATTACCAGAACTATCTGTGGTTTCTGTGTACCAGAATAGTTTCCACATCCTAGAATTCCTCATACTCCCAGCTTGGTTAAAAAAAAAAAAAGAAAAAGAAAAAAGAAAAGAAACATTTTAATTTTCCCTCTTGTCCAAATGGTTGAGTTTTAGACACTCAATATTGTTAATGAGAATGTTTGCTTTGCTTTCTCCCTGCTTTTCTGCCTGAGAACACAACTATTGTTGTAAATCTATATTGAGGAGCACAGCAGCGTGTGGAACGTGTGTGATCATCGAATGGGGAGCACAGGACGTTTTAACCTAATGAGAACTTTCCCTTCCCAGGGTGACCCGTTTGTACTCAGTGCCAAGAGACCCCTAAGCGTCCTGCAGCTGCTTTCATTTTGTCTTCTCAGACGGAAGAGCAACCCCTGCAGCAGCTGCAGAGCCCCCCACCTCCTGCTCTTCATATACTTAGAAAAAGGGACACTTTAATCTCTGCACTTGAGAAAAAAGTTTATTAAGGAAAGAAATGGGGCCGCAGAATTCCTGGGGTGAGCCTCAGGAACCCAGCAGCTGGTGGCTAAGAAGCCAGGACCAAATCAAGGAAAGGATTCTGATTCTTTTTGAGGCTATGCATGATTAGCGAAGGACATTTGGCTCACAGCTGTCCTTTAGAGGAGACTGCACTTTGCAGCCCCAAGGAGGAAGGGCAGCTTTCCATCTAATGAACTTGGAAGCCTCTTGGCAGCTCACTTTGTTGTCTCTAGTTATGCTTTATTTTTATTCTTTTCTAAAGCCAATTCCATCCAGCCTAGAGATTCTGAAAGCTCTTCTGAAATTCGCAATAGGAAATGAAATTTCTTGTCTTTCCTCCCCTCCCTGTTTTTTTGTTTTAAATTTTTTACTTTATTAAAAGTCATCTTTATTAATTCGTGGACCAGGCCTCTCTCTGCATGGCATTAATTTCAAGAAGATTTGTTGGTGATGATGGCTGTGGGTACATTCTGCTTCCAAAGTAAACTAACAGAGTATTAAAGCAGAGTTAGAAAATACAGTGCAAGGGCCAATACCAAATTCAAAAGGCAGCAACAATAGCAGTAATTGATAATTGATAATTATCAATAACAGTAATTGATAATTTAAACAGTTCTTTCAATTAACATATAATAATTGTAAGTACTTATGGGGCACATTGGATACTTCCATACATGTATATGATATGTAATAATCAAATCAATTGGTATATTACATATCCATCACCTTACTTGTTATGAAAGTAAACAAAAAGTATGAAAGTAAACAAAATACTTACAAAATATTTTCCACGTGTTGGTCACCTCTTTGTAAAATTTTGTAATGACTATTTTATAAATAAAGGTACATTTAGTTATAATTTTCCATTTTCTCTATGTATGGTAACTTTGGGACACCCTGCAATGAGATAGACATGGGAGTCCAGGTATCTCTTTGACATACTGACTCCTTTTACTTTGGCTATATATCCAAATAGTGGGATTACTGGGTTATATAGTACTTCTGGTTTTAGTTTTTTGAGGAACCCCCATACCATTTTTCATAATGGCTGTATTAATATACATTTTAATTAGCAGTGTCTGAGTTTCCCCTTCTCAGTGACCTCACCAGCACTTATTTGTTTATCTAGTCTTTTTGATAATTGCCATTCTATTTGGGGTAAGGAGATCCCATTGTGGTCTTCATTTGTGTTGCTCTGATGAGTAGGGGTGTTTTTATTCATGTATCTGTTGGTGCATGTTTTCTTTTGAGAAATTTCTTTTCAGGTCGTTAGACTATTTTTGAATTAAATTATTTGTGTTTTGCTGTTGACTGGTTCGAGTTCCTTAGGAACTCTGGATGGACAGTATCTGTGGTTGAATTGATAGTTTGCGAATATTTTCTCTCATTCCGCAGGTTGTGTCTTCCCTGGCTGATTATTTCTTTACTGTGCAGGAGCATTTTAGTTTGATGTAATCTCACTTGTACTTTTGCTGCTTTTCTTTTGCGATTTTATTTAAAAATATCCTTGCCTTGACCAACGTCATGAGCGGTTCACTTATGTTTTCTTCTAGCAGTTTCGTAGTTTTGGATCTCACATTTAAGTCTCTAATCCATTTGTTTACTATTTTTTGATGGAATCACTTTAAAGCTGTGGCAAGTCTCTTTCAGAATACTTACCTGATTAGTAACAAAATAAACCAATTCTAATTTTAAAAATAATTAGTTCACAGTTCATACAGAATAAACTGTAGATTGTGTGCAATGGTGTTGTATGAACAAGGTATTTTCAGCTTAAAATTAGAAATTTGATAATCCAGTTATTTTATTGACTTTGGAGTCAAAGTATTTTGCCAGATACAACATATTATTCTCTTCCTCAAAATATCTCATGCCTTACTATGGTAAATATTTTTCTTCCTGGGGTGTTCACACTGATTTCATAACCTTGTGCCATTAAAAAGCTATATGCAGGCTCGGCGCCTGTGGCTCAAGGGGCTAGGGAGTCAGCCACATACATCAGAGCTGGTGGGTTCGAATCCAGCCTGGGCCTGCCAAACAACAATGGCAACTACAACCAAAAAATAGCCGGGGCATTGTGGCGGGCACCTGTAGTCCCAGCTACTTGGGAGGTTGAGACAAGAGAATCACTTAAGCCCAGGAGTTAGAGGTTGGTGTGAGCTATGATGCCATGGCACTCTACTCAGGGCAACAGTTTGAGGCTCTGTCTCAAAAAAAAAAAAAAAAAAAAAAAACCACTTCTTGGGCGGCACCTGTGGCTCATGGGATACTGACCCCATATGCTGGAGGTGGTGGGTTCAAACCTAGCCCCAGCCTAAAATTGCAACAACAACAACAACAAAATCTATATGCACAAAACAACTTGCATACAATGACAAGAACATGAGTCCTTTGTCCTGTATTGTTAGCTATCAAAATGCACTTTATAAACCTCAATGTGTAAGCTAAGAATTATTTGATCTCTTATTAAAAAAATGTGTTTAATTTCACCAATACATTAATTTTAGTCATTTATTAATTTATTTGGCATACATCCTTCTTTAGCACATAAGCTGATAGAGTCTTTGTCATCTTTGAAACCTGACTTCCAAGGACTGTATAGGATGTCCCCAAAGTTAACCATTCAAGGAAAAATTATAACAACAGATATCCTGCAATGCATTCTCTGTGAGTGGCAGAGAAGACTTCGTGTGTGTGTGTGTGTGTGTGTGTAGAAAGAGGTGACCAACACATAGAGAATATTTTGTAAAATTTTTATAATGAACATTTTGTAAATAGATGTACTTTTAGCTACAATCTCCCACTTTCCCTATATATGGTGACATATTGCTCCAGTGCAATGTTGAATAGAAAAACTCAGAGAAAACATCATTGTCTTGTTCCTAATTGTGAAGAGACATAATTTAGGCTTTACCACTAAGTATGATGTAATTGCAAATTTTCTTAAATGCAGCTGGGTGTGGTGGCTCACCCCTGTAATACCAGCACTCTAGGAGGTTGAGGGTGGATTGCCTGAGCTTACAAGTTCGAGACCAGCCTAAGCAAGAGCGAGACCCTGTCTCTGAAAAAAAAAAAGATAGCCGGTGTTGTGGTGGACACCTGTAGACCCAGCTACTCAGGAGGCTGAGGCAAGGGGATTGCTTGAGTCCAAGAGTTGGAGGTTGCTGTGAGCTATGATGCCATGATACTCAGGGTGACAAAGTGAAACTATGCCTGGAAAAGAAATTTTTTTTTTATTTTTAAGTTTGGGATTTATTTATTTTATTTTATTTTTTATTTTTACATATACATGTGTTTATTAGGTTTCCACTTTTTGCCTTCACAGAATTAAAAAGGCTTAATATTTAATAACTGTAACAGTGTTTAAGATAAGGACTAGAAACAAAAACCTCGAAAAGAATAAAAGAAGATAAATACATTCAGAAAAGAAATCAGACAATTACTGCATTAAAATATTAAGCAATATTAATAATAATGCAAAGAAAGTAATATTCACATTGTCAAATAAGAGTATGTCTATTATAGAATGTTTTAACTCTGAGGCTCAGTATGGAGTCATCAGGTAACTTATTTTTTTTTTCAAAAGTCTCAAAAAATAGACAACTAGTATTTATAAATAAAATTAAAGTAAAAGGTAATTTCAAAAAACAGATCATGCCAAATCTTATAAACAATAGAAAAAGAAGAAATAATTCAAAGTCATTTTACCTAATCAGGATACACCTGATATTAAAATTAGAGAAAATATATTGTTACAAAGGGAAATTACAAACATATTTCACTTATAA